>JAKWBI020000096.1:0-114112 GCA_022664585.2 Zalerion maritima
TTTTCACGATATGTGTGGCGGATACTACGTATTCCCACACCTTACTTCCTGCGTGGAAGTACCGGATATTTATTTTAATTTACCTATTATTAAGGAAAAACTAAAAACTAATAATAACCCTATATAAAGAAGTAAACATCTAATGCTTCCTTCTCAATACCGAGCTTTAAAAATTATAATCCGTAATAATATAATATAATAATTAATATAAAACTATACGGAAGGTAATTAAAAAAGGGGAACGGGTATTTCCCCCGAATATAAAAATAAAGACTTTTATTATAAAATATTTTTTCGGACCCGAGGGATACCTGCGTTTTAAGGACCGGCGTTAAATATTAATATAGGAGTAATTATAAACCGCCCTTATTTAATGGGCTTATAATTCCACGGTTACCGGCCACCCGGAATGCGATGGAATAATAATAATATTATTCCGTAATTATTTTTGGCCGGGTATAACCCGTATAGTGCGCCGTTTTATATATAATTATAATATATACGGTAAAACCACCGTATAAAAAAACCAAAAGAAAGGTTTATTAAAACCATTTTTAATAGCGGACCGTTTTTAAAGTAAAATATCCGTGGATTTTATAATAAACTTTCCCGCCGCAGACCCGTATAACCCCCGTTTTTTAATAATAATTATTAACCGCCTTTATAAGAGCGTAGTTTTAAAAATTATAATATTTATAATAGCGGAGGTATATACCAAAAGGTTAATATAATATTTTTAATATTTCCACGGTTTCCTTAAAGCGATTATAGATAATAAAGAATCGAATTAGGTGGGCGGTTTTTGGTAGCGCTTATATAAATTAATAGGTATAATATAATAATTATTAACCGCGTTTTACCTTTAACCCGATAGCGTAACCGAGCGAGCGAACCAAAAGGTTTAGTATTTTTTATAAATATTTATATTAATAAAGCAATTAATTTGGCCCGGGCTTTTACCGGTAGCATAATTAACCATTAATAATCGCGATTTATTATTAATCGGCTTTAATTTATTTTTTATTATGCACGGGTACCATATAATATTTATAATAAAGCGTAATAATCCAGGGCCCTTATAAAAAACGCCGCGGGAATACGTAAAGCAGTTCCTGGATAGGTTAAAAAAGGCCACCGAATAGGTATAAGCGGCGGTAGCGGCCATATAATAATAATATAAGAATATAGCGAATAAATACCGCTTTCCCGTAAAAAGGTTCGAGGTAAATAATAAGGTATGGTTTTTTTTTTATAATATAACCACCGTACGGCCTTTACGGAAATTAAATTAGCTTTACGCTAAATATACGATTACGGGGGTAATAAACTTATATATAATATAATTAAATACCCCCTTAAATATCCACCTATATTTTTATATAAATCTTTTATAATAGGCCAATTATAATTTTTTATCGTTTTAAACCTAAAATAATATATAATCCCCACCGATTTAAAATAAAGAGATAGGCGAGGATAAATGGATAGTAAAAGAGGTATTTAAAGTACGGATTTAAAAGCGGGGTCGCGGCGTTATAAGGTAAGTATTAGTAAAATGGGAGGGCTGGGCCAAATTAATTTAAAAATCTTTATCCTAGCTCGTAAATATAATAGTATTAAACCGTTACGAATAATGTTTCGGTAATGCGGCGATTTATAACGGCCCCGTATAGGCCAAGTTATGTTTAAAATTAATAATAATAATGCAGCGGAAAATATAATTTAGTAATAAAGTTAAATGGAAATTAAAAGGGATTAAACCTTAGGCGTTAGGGTACCCGTGGTAATATAGTAAAAATAAAAAAATAAAAGGAAAATTCGCAGCGGGCTATATACGGTACCGTACCGATATTTTAGGCATAATAATTAATTAATACACCCGGCTTTATTATTGGACGCATCGAAACCACCGCGGGGGCGCGGCGCTTATTATTTAAGGAAGAATATAATATTAATAAAGGGCGAAGGGGGAGTAAGGAATTAGGGGGATTAATAAAGGGTTACCGGCGAATATATAATAAAAAAAAGGGGGAGGGGGGGTTTTATACGGTTTTATAAAAAAGTAAGAAATTCCTTACCTATAATAACGAGTTTTTTAACGGATTTGATAAATAATACGGCCTGCTTAAAAGTAAGTATTATATTAATAACGGGTACGGTAAGGGTAATCGGCGCCGAGCTAGTATAATACCCCGTATTAATACGGCGGATAATTTTATTACTAAATTATTAATAGGCCTAATTTAAACATTAATAAAGGGCGAATATATAGCGAATCCGGGGCGAATTTATGGTAGAATTACCGTAAGGAGTTCCGGTTTTAATAATAATAATAAGGGTAATAATAATAGTTTCGATATCGGGGGTATCGAAATATTAATAAGGCGGATTAATAATGGGTTACCCGTAAAAGGGAGTTATTATAAACGCCCTTTATTATTAATAATATTATAAGTATGGTTACTTTTAAAATACAAAAAGCAGGTAATATTATGCCTTATAAATTAGTATTATATTAATCGCGCCCATCGAAAAGGCCTAAAGGGGAATTTTACCAAATTGGTTATAATAATAATAGGTAAAGGAATTAATAATACGGCGAATATAAGCTTTATATGGTTTATTATATTCGGCCTTAATAGAAATATTTTACACCGGTTAATTATAAATAATTATAATCGCGCGCCGCAATAAGAATTATATATTTTATTAATTTTGGCCTTTTTGGCGGAATTAGCGTAAAGGGTAGGGGCCTTTTATTATATATAACGGATTAATATTGCCCCGGGGGCGAAATAATTAAGGGGAATCGCTATATATTTTGGTAATAATAAAAATATAAATAATAATATTTTTATAAGCCGCCGGCTTCGCGGTGCCGCCGCCGCAGGGGGGGGAATGGTGCGGCGCCGGAAAGGCCGGCCCGGAGCCGCCGGAGCCTAAAGTAAAAGAATTAATAATTTAAAATATTATATAAGTATTAATTACCGTTAATATAACGGATTTGTAACGAAAAAAAAACCACGGGGATTTATTAGTAGAAATTTCGACGGAATTTGGCCGGGAAAAAAGTTAAATAATAATGGGTTAATGTTTAAAGCCCGTAAAACCACCGTTTAGGGCGTAAAATATTTAAAAGAATATTGGGCGCTTATACGGGCGCCTAAAAAGGTAAAAGAAAAAGGGGGGGGGTTTTAAGGGGGGGGGGATTATTTACGGTTATTATTATAATAAAGGTTAGGGAAAGTACGATAGGCGGCCGAGAAGTGGCCCTTATAATTATTACACGTAGCGGCCGTAATAAGGGCTTTATATAAGCGTAGGCGGCGGATGAAAAATACGTATATTACGAGGTATAATACGTAATTATATAATAAATAATCGCGCCCGCGGCGCCACCGTTATAAGGCCGGACGGGTAAAAGGAGGAGTATATTATAGGCCCATTTATATTATAATATATATATAAAGGGCTAGCCGCGAGACCGATACGTATAAAAAGCTACCCATAAATTATTCCCCCCGTCCCAAGCCTTTTCCCCCTTCTTCCCTTCTCCCCCTCCGTAAATCGAATATACATACTATTATGGCACTTATCGTTGCTCCTCAACGTAACCTCAGCCCTTCACAAATATTACCTTAAGGGTTTTATCCGCGTTTTTTATTACTTTTATGGCCTTTTTACGAATAAAAGGCCTTTTTCCTTACGCGGCCCTTATTATTCGCCTTTTCTTTTAATAATTAGTTTTTAAAATCGTTTATTACGGTTAGGTATTTAAAAGTATTATTAAAAACCCTGGATCGATAAAACGGCTTATAAAATATAATTTATAAGGGTTTAATTAAGCGTATAGCGATTATAAAGCCGCGTAATTATATTTAAAGTTATATAATAATTAAAATTTACCGTTTAATAAATTTTACCATAATATTGGTCCAATTTTAAAACCACGTATGGAAATTTTATAATTAATACCTTAACGGTATAATGGTTTAGGAATATAGGTTTTCCGCTATATTTTTTATATATATTTTATTAAGCTTAAAATATTTATAAAGGTTGGAATATTAAATTTATAAAAACTTACTTAAATTATAATAGGCGTTTTAATAGAGTATTATTATGGTTTTTATAATCCATACGCGAAGCTTTTAAATAAGCTTTTTTTATTCCTTATAATATAGGCGTTTATAATTATAATTTATAATAAAAAATAAATACGCCTTTTGGTATTTTCGGCTAAATTCGAAGAAATTAAAAACTGATTTAATATAATCGTTTATTAAAATATATATAGGCGTATTATTATTTTGCGTACTGGGAAGGCCAGCTAATACTTTAATAGGCGCCACTGGGTCTGCCATAATAATTTGGGTAATTCTTTATAAGTTCCCCTATAGAAAATTATTATAATTAGGCCTACGGGGATTATTAAGGAGTGGTTTACCCTGCGTGGAAGGGTCGATATTAAACTATAGGGAGGAATTGATGGCCCTGGTGCGGAACTGCTTATCCCAGGTCTCCCATTTAAGGGGAGTGTTTAAAATAATATCGTTTATATTAGCGATAAAGGTGTAATTTAACGGAGTTGTGTGATCTATTTTAAGGAAGGTATATTATAACTCGGCGGAGTTAATCAGACTCTTAATTGTTAGCGCTATGCGAGGTCAAATTAGGTCACTTGTAAAGGTGGCATAATAAGGTTGACTGGTGGTTATGTGAGTGTTTTGGAAAGGCGTATGGGGAAATTATTTATAGCGTTATCATTACCCCTGTGACGCCGTACACATTTATGAGTCATATATATAAATGTACCTATCACGTACAAGATACGCGATAATGTATCTTACGCCATAACGTACTAAATACGCGATAGCGTATTTAGTACGTATTGGCGCCGTAGACACTGTCAGATATAAGAGGTCAAACTAGGTTACTTGTAAAGGTGGCACAATAAGGTTAACTAATGGTTATGTGAGTATTATTATAATATATTGGAAGGGCGTATGGGAAAGCTATTTATAATATTATTATTACCCCTATTACGCCGTACACATTTATAAATTATATATATAAATATACCTATTACGTATAAAATACGCGATAACGTATTTTACGCCATAATGTATTAAATACGCGATAGCGTATTTAGTACGCATTAGCGCCGTAAATACGCAGTGGCGTAGTTAATATATAGTAATGGTGTATCGAACATGCAGTGGCGTATTTGATACGCCCCTTTAGGTATATATATATATATATATAAGGCTGGTCGCTTAACCGTAATTGGTGGGTAATTCCATTTGGAATAAAAATATAAGAAAAACCGGTAAAATTATACCATTGCCATATTTTATACTCCCTGGCCGGGGTAAAAAAGTATAATATAAGGAAAAAAATCCCTTACCATTTACCCTATCTTATATTTTAACTAATATACTGCCTATATTTTATAAATATACTCCTTATAAAATAGTTTAATAATAATTAGGTTATTTAAAAGGTTTTATAATAAGACCTTTGAGGCTTATTTATACATCTCTTAATATATAAGGTCCTGTGTATTATGGCCTTTTTGTGCCTTTTTAAAGTATTCCTATAGGTGTTTGGTGGAATAAGTTATATAAGGCAGGCACTGGCCTAATAAAATAGTTCTATTTTCCCATAATTCTTAATATAAATTATTACTATAGTGTAAAAATGGATAATTATTATATACCGTATCGGTATTTACCTTAATTCCTGGTTTTTTATCCGTACTATATTGGTATTTTTTAAATGGTAAAATAAAGGGGAATTAAATAATAATAATTTTATAGGTATAAAAGAATTATAAAGGTATATAATAAGGGATATTATAACGGTTATATGTTTTCGCGATAACCTTACTTCGAGATTCGCAGAAAACTGGTGCATTATGGGGCTTTAATTGGCCAAGTGTCTATAGGCCATACACTTTTTAAAAATTCACATAATTTCTTTCCATATAATAAAAACTCCTTTATAATATTAATACTTCTTTATTATAACCGTATATATTATAATAAATTAATCGGCTTTTTATACATAACTACTACCTTAATACCTTATTCTCTTACTTACTTAAATATATTATAATAATTATTTGCCTTAATTATTATTATAATAATTAAAGCAATATTTTAAAATATATATAATCCTTCCTAATATTTTACTAATACCCTTAAAGGTTCCTATTGGGAACCTATTAAGCCTATATTAATCCGCTTAATTAACCAGCTGGATAATTTATTTTAATTAATTATTAGGGATATATTTTCTTTTTTTCCGGATAATATTACTGGGCCTGGTATTAGGGCTGGCGAAGGTGGTCTTTTTTTAAGGAAAAAAACCAGCCTCCTATAATACCACGCCGTTATATTTTAGGAAATAAGGGGGAGGCTTTTAATAATGAGAGAAAAGGGCTTAGGCGCCGGGGGGAATAAAGGCGTACTGCCTTTTTTAAGGATAAGAAGGTTAAAATTATAAGTACCCTTATAAATACCCTTTATAATTATTATAAATTAATTTATATTGTTTTAAATCCTTAAAAAAAAGGATTATTACCTATCCGGTATTATTTCCCAAAAGATAAAGCGTATATTAATGGCCGGCCGGCCGTTCGCGGCACCTTATGCCCGCTATTTTATAATCGCCAAAGCTTATAAAAATAAGCCGGGGTTGGTCCTTTATAACCAGCAAATTATAAATAATAAACGCATTATTAAATGCGTTAATTATATTAATATTAAAAAGTGTACCTTTTATAAAAGGTATAATCGTATTATAATGGGTTATTTAAAGTACCTTTAATATTATACCCGTAATACTTTTTAAGACCGCCATTAGGCCGCCGACCTTGATATTATTAAAAAGTATAATAATATTATATAGGGGATTATACTTAAAATTTAAAAAGGTAAAGGGGATAACCCTTTTATAAGCACCGATAATAATAATACTAGGCCTACCTTTATTTTTTTATTATTTATTAAAAAAAGGAAGCGCACCGTTGGCGGGGCGGTATTAATAAAAAAGGACCAGTTAAACCTTTTTAAACTTTATATGGCCACCCTTACGGGTAAGGTTAAGGATTTAAAGGTAAAGGTTAGGGAATTAAAGGAGAAAAGGAGGGAAATAAAAAAGGAGCTTAAGGAGTTAAAATAGGAAAACCGAAACCTTCGCCGCCTTTAGTTTTATAATTTATTTCGCCGCTACCTTAAATCTGCCCCGTGGAGCTATTAATCTTTATATTTTTGTATATTTTTAATTACCGTTACTCCTAATAATACCTGCCTATAATGGCCTTTATAATTTATATTAACTTTTACTTTTGCTTAATTTACTTTTTAATTATTACTTCGGTTCCCCTTTCCTTAAAATATTATAATACGGTTATTTAATAAAAATTACGAAACTTCACTTATAAAGTCCTTATTAATAATCTTATAGGTCCCTTATACTAATCTTATTATTTCCTTATAAAAGATTTATAAACTGATTATTACCTCACTTATGGTAAATTTATAAAACGATTAGTATTTAAAATACGGATAAACTTAAAGTATGGAAAAACTAGAATACAGATAGGCTATAACTAGACTTATTGCTTAGAGCTTGTATGGCAATCTGCCTACTTCGGCTTTACCCCGATAAAGAAGTTCTCCAGAGCCTATATCAGGGTATCGTCTTTGCGGTTTTCAAGGTAATAATCCCAGGACATTCACGTATGCCTATCGGTTAAGAGAAATAAACTTATGCTATCGTTATAACCTTTTATATAATTATAAAAATCCAGCGTTATACGCTTGCCCGCCCCTTTAATTAATACTCGTTGGGGTTATTAGATTTATCGTTTGGCTTTATTAATGGTGCATTATTAGTATTCTGTTATAATAGGCCTTTTAATCCTAACGCCAATTAAATGGTTAATTAATTTTTAAAATGGCTCGGGACCTGGGTAATTTAAACGGAGATGCCATTTAAATACCTTCTGGGTGTATGGTTTTTATAAGGCGTATAATATATATAAGTTTTATTTTTTTTTAAAACCTTATGGTATATAGGGAAGGTACCCTATATAAGGCCCGAGCGGAAATAAAAAAGGGGTACGTATTTTAAAATAAATTAATTATATTAATCGTGGAATTATATTATAGGTATCCTATTAAAATACCTAAGGCAATTATTACCAGGGCTTTAATCCCACCAATAATCTTATATGCGTAAATTACAAAGGGATATAATATTATATATAAAGCCGGGGTAATACGTAATTTTTAATAATATTAATATTTGGTTAATATATTAAATGGAATTAAGGATTTATACTTCAATAAATATAGTTCCGTATTCCCGAATAAGGATTTTGGAATTCCCTGCCCAAAGGTAATTACCATAGGTGGAGCGATAATAATTATAAAAGTATAATTTATTGGTAAAAATATCGAAATTAGCCCCTAAATCCAAAATAATTAAATTTCGAAAAAAATATTCCTCGGTATTTTACTTTTTATCCCCCACCATATAAGCCGCCATTTGGTATATTAATTAATTTTTATTTAATTCCTTAATATATTTAAAAAAAAAGGGGTGATTAATTATTTTTTATATTTGGATTAATAATATTAAATATTGGCGTGGAATTCTGGTAAGCCTTTCTATTTTTAAGAACGGCGCTTAGGGTAAAGGTATAAGCACCTTTTAGGTTTATAAAAATAACGCTGGTAGGGATATTATAATTTATTTCTATTAGGCGCTCGGTCGCTTTATTTTAATCTTGGCTTTAATTTTGCTCGTTTTTTACTAGGGCACTCGTCAATATTACCCTAAGGGTCTTGTCCGCGTTTCTTATTATTTTAATAACCTTTTTATAAATAAAAGGCCCCTTTCCTTACGCGGCCCCTATTATCCGCCTTTTTTTTTAATAATTAATCTTTAAAATCGTTTATTACGGTTAGGTATTTAAAAGTATTATCGAGAACCCTAAATCGATAAAACGGCTTATAAAATAGAACCCATAAGGGTTTAACCTGGTGTACAGCGGCCATAAAGCCGCGTAATTATATTTAAGGTCGTATAATAATTAAATATTACCGTTTAATAAATTTTACTATAATATCGGTCCATTTTTAAAGCCATATATAAAAATCTCGTGGTTAATACCTTAATAATACGATGGTTTAAAAATATAAGTTTTCCGTTATATTTTTTATACGTATTTTATTATGCTTAATATATTTGCAAAGGTTAAAATACCAAATTCATAGGGATTTATTTAAATTATAATAGGCATTTTAATAAGGTATTATTTTAATTTTTATAATTTATACATAAAGCTTTCGAATAAGCTTTTCTTATTCCTTATAATATAGGCGCTTATAATTATAATTTATAATAAAAAATTGGTACGCCTTTTGGTGTTTTAAATTAAGTTCGAGGAAATTAAAAGCTGGTTTAATATAATTATTTATTAAAGTATATACAGGCGCGTTATTTTACGAATTAAAAAGGCCAGCTAATATTTTAATAAATACCATTAGGTTTCCTATAATGGTTTAAATAAACCTTTATAAATTCCCTTATAAGAAATTATTATAATTAAGTATATAGGGGTTATTAAGGAATAGTTTACCCTGCGTGGAAGAATCGATATTAAACTATAGGGAGGAATCGATGGCCCTGGTGCGGAACTATTTATCCCAGGTCTTTTATTTAAGGGAAGTGTTTAAAATAATATCGCTTATATTAATAATAAAGGGGTAATTTAACGGAATTATATAATCGATTTTAAAGAAGGTATATTATAATTCGGCGGAGTTAATTAAACTTTTAATTATTAAATATAAAAGGTTAAACTAGGTTACTTATAAAGGTGGTATAATAAGGTTAATTGGTAATTATATAAGTATTATTATATTATATTGGAAAGGCGTATAGGAAAATTATTTATAATATTATTACTACCCTTATTACGCCATATATATTTATAAGTTATATATATAAATGTACCTATTACGTATAAGATACGCGATAACGTATTTTACGCCATAACGTATTAAATACGCGATAGCGTATTTAGTACGCATTGGCGCCGTAAATACGCAGTGGCGCAGTTGATACGCAGTAGTGGCGTATCGAACACGCAGTGGCGTATCTAACAATATCTTTTATGACCTAAGAACAAGAAGGGGAAGTTTAATTAGAATGCCTTTAGGCGGGTAACCAAAGACCCGAATCCTAAGAAACTTCCCTTTTAAGCTACCCAAAAACACTAACTTTACGATAATTCCAGCGGGAGCTTTAAAAATTACACATTATATGTTAAAGTATAAACAATCGTGCGGAGCTGCATTACGATTTTTATAAGATAAAAGATGTTAAACCCAAGTATTATATTTATTAAAAAAAAATCAAACTCGACCAATTTTGAATATTTAAGCCCTAGTTCGAGTAAGGTTTTGCTATTTGTCCAATGGTTTTAGTACTTTTATGTTTATATTTTCCTATTTGTTAGCGCTTTGTTATGACAACCTGGCCGTGTCTCACTAAAGAACTCCCTTGCAAGCCTGATTAAGCAGTAAATTATTCCGTAAAAATTATTATTATAGCATAACCTTTAGGGAAATTCCATAGGGGTGTTTTCACTGAATACGATACGCACTTCTTATTGAAGGTCGGTATGTAGGCATGTTCGATCCACTAGCGAATGAAAAATATGCCGTCTACTATCGTGTGCTAGCTATACCTAGCAGACATACAAGAATGACCTCCGCAACGTTTGATGTTTTCTCGCTCTCACAGAGACTTAGGCGTAAAAATTCCTCTCTTCTGGGTGTTCAAGTCCATTGGGGCAACGAACTTGCTGATGTAGTAGGAATGATAGTAGCCTCCATAAACCCCAAACAGCCAATGCCGGCATATATGCTAAGGGGATATCCATTCATTTCCCTTCGGTTGGAGAGCATATTCGACTCAATCAGTGACCACCATGGATACCACGGTGATGGTGGGAGAGACCACGCTTGGCCCTTGCCTTCCTCATCTTATTAGGACCAGAACTGACAGTGACGGTCGAGGTCAACTCCTCCGTCACGTACACCCACGCCTCCTCCCAGACAATCTCGTACACCTTGTTTCCTTCGGTTGAATACTGTGTGCTGACAACTGAGTAAGAAATACTCTCATCAACTGGCTCCGGGGGCTCTGTAGTTGCGGCTGGTTCATTGATGACAGGGTCCGATGATGGGGTGGGAGTTGGAGTAACAGTTGACTCGACGGCTTCGGTGGATGGCTCTTGAGCTGCTGAAGTGGATGGTTCGTCAGTGCTACCGGTGGCAGAGATTTCGGGCTCATTGTTGACGACAAGAGGATCATCACTCTCTTCGCCGGGTTCGGTGATTGCTACGCCTCCGGGAAGACCGCTGAGGAGACCGAAGGTCTGCTCATCAGCAATCGCATCGGGAAGAGTGAGCTTGCATGCTTCGTAAATTTCCTTGTCCACAATATCGAAAACGGGGCAATCTCTGATCTGGCCACTCTCCGAGTGGCACTGGTCAAGAGCATTCTCCAGAATTGTCTGATTCCAACCATTTATGAAGTCTGCATGCATGCCAAAGCCTGAATATTTGTTAGTCTCTGGCACTAATCTTTTCACCCTTGGCAACACTTACCAGTAGAATCACCGTTGGAGAGCACAAGTCGTCCTTCCATACCTATGAAACTTGCCACTTCCCAAACGACCTCATACATGAGGGTAGGAAGTCTCGTATCATAGCCTTCAGGGCATGCTCCAGTCTCTGATAGGTCAGGGTACTTGACGTGAGCATGGATGTCTGACTCGTTGAAATCATCCCCATTCCAGCAAGACGGAAAAACAATTTCGGTTCGAAGACCACCTTCGCAGTTCAGCTGCTCGACCTCATCTATGCTGGGGAGATAATGACGGTAAAACGAAGGCTCAGCATCGCGGTTATCCGTGAAAAGGCAGTTGAACCCGATAGCTGCCCATTGGAGGACGTCTTGAGACTGGCCCCCGTAGATGGAAGCATCTGTGGTAAGAGTGTAGGCATCAGTCCAGCCAACAGGTGCAGAACGAAGACTTGAGAAACCAGCAATCATGCGGAACCCTTCAGGGAAGGGTTCGATACCGCTCTCGGTAGTTCCATTGTCATTAAACTGGTTATAGTACCTGTAACGAAGGTGAGTGACTGAGGGCCAAATTGTAGAGCCGTTGGGGATGCTTACGCGAGCAGACCAGCATTTCCAGACCCATTGTCTCCTTGGATCGAGACGTACTCAATAGAGCCGTTCGCGTGTTCGAAGTAGAGAGCGGGCTGCCAGTAGCCACTCTTGTCCTCGGGCACCGCACAGGAGGTGCAACTGGCATCACGGATCTGGTCTGCGGTCGAGTCAAAACCGAGGTCTGTACCGCAGGCGTCGAGGTTAGTCACATCCATGAGCCAAGCGGCACTCTCTAGAAAAAGACTTACTGCCGGCACCAAAAAGGGCATGAACATGAGTACTTGCTTCTCCGGGGGAGACAAGAGGATCAACCCTGGCGAGGCCTGTCATTCCTGGGCACTCCATGCGCCAGAAGCCATTGACAGTGGTAGCAAGGCCGAAGGCGGCGACAACAAGATTGCGGATGGCCATGGTGCTAACTTGGTTGCTGGGAATGAGGTGTTTTGTTAGCGAAGAGCTAAGCGAGCGAATTGCTAAAATGATGGGAATAAAATGTATACTAAAGAGGTGGTGTGTGTTGCCAACTCAGCGGACGTACATTATGGACGGGTGGATGTAAGTTGAAGACAAAGGCAGTGTCTTTAAAACAGCAGCTGATGTACTTTGCGAGGGGGGTGTATGAAGAGAGGGAAGAAGAGAACATACATTACCTGCTCAAGGTTGGCGACTAGTACAAGCGTAGGGTCGGGAGTGAGTTATGAGTAGGATGGAGTCAAGTCGGTGTTAAACCAATGAAGAATATTTGTAGGGTGGGATCTTTTCTGAATGACTCTGGGTCAAGGTCAATGATAAGATCTAAGAGGGTGTTGTAAGCCGAAAGGTATCTTGGTGAACACTGGCAAGAACAATGTGCCAAAGAGGAAAACAAGGGAAGAGGGCCGAAGCGCTAAGTGATGCGACTGGTGAATATCCGGCGTGCACACAAGGAAGTGAAGATAGGTCCGCCTGGGTGAGTCGAGATAGGGTGCTACCGTCCTGAATACCTAGAATGTGGAACTCGAGTGACTTCTGAACAAGTTGGGTATGAAGAGTAAGAACAAACACCGTGAGCCCTCGTTCTTTGTTGCGAGGTCGAGGATCGATTGAAGTTAGGTCGAGGTTGGTGGTTCAGCTAGGCCCAGTATCCAGTTACGTTTGAACCTCGGTGTTGGCTGCTGTTTTTCCAAATCTCTAACCTCGGGGTCTAGACGGAGCCCTGGTTCTTTCTTTTGCTCAAAGATTCAACTCGAGTCAACTATTTTGGTGTTCTGGACACGGCTGACTGTGGCACGCTTACCAGGGTGCCAGGTTCGGAAGCAATGGTAACCCTCTATGGTGATCAGTTGTGCTGATACCCTTGACAGCCACTTTCCTTGTAGTAGTCTGGGTGCAAGTTCAACCTTCGTGGATTCAAGTGGATCCAAAGCGCGAACACGGTCGATTGTCAGGGTCAGGAGCGGGGTTGCGAAAGATCAGTTAAGAGGGACGACGAGTGTCCGATTGGAGGAAAATGGGAGACAAAGGATGAAAAATGGTTGTTGGGAAGGAAGGTACCAGCAAGCACTTGTTTCTGGCTCGATGAAGAAACGAATGCGTTCAACACAGTACTTGGCAACGAATCCGAAGAAGGGAAAAAAGGAGTGTAAAGTCGGAATACCAGCCGCTGCTGGGAATCAGGAAATGAACGAGTGTACCGACGGTTGAGAAAAGAATGTGGGTTGGTGGGCAAAAGGGAAAGAAAGAGACGGAAAGCCAGCGTTGATGGTGGGCCCCTCGAACAGCAAGCGGAGGCGTGGTGAGGTGGTGAAGGAAGGGACAAAGAGACAGCCCGCGGCAGAGGGAAGGAATGACAGATGTATGAACACCGCTTCGGCTCCTGCCTTGCAACTTTGTGCCAAGACTACCCAGGCTTCGCAACTTGCCCCAAAAGTATCCCCACTCAGACTTCATCCATTTTCTGTCCATTCTCCTTTCCTCGCCCATCATTCATCCCATGCCCAGGCTTTGAGCGGCAAGAGCTCGCATGGGAAAGGGCAGAACATAGGGCAACATCAGGGGTATGCAAACCAGGGACCTGCATGGGTGCACAAACAGATCTTGGCGTCCAGACTCAACAAGGATCATGCATTCTGCATACCCTGCGTACCATCCTGACCACACGCAGGGGAGGGGACCATTGGTTTGTAGGTATACCTGCCCGGGTACTTTCCTCACGGATACACGGGAAGCCTGTAAAGGCTGCATGACCATCAAGACTGTAGGTAGAGACAGGAATTTGTTATAATTGGAGGCCGTTTCTGTACTACCCTCCATGATGATATATCCAACTTCCAGAAAATATAAGCTGCTAAGGTTGGGGCTCTTCGTGGGATATAGCTATTACTTGCAAAAACTGCTGTTTCTCACTTGTCAGCTTCAACCGCTCCAACGGTACCTAGGATAATAGAACAATGGGTTAGATGTGCGGTGGGCTTAAACTGCCGATGCAGGCTCAACTCTGAGACCAGACGCAGCGGTTTTTTTTGGTATCAAATTTCTCGACTTGAAGATATAGGAAACGGTATCCATGGCGTATAATATAAGACAAGTCTTTACGATGCGTCCAAAATTCCTTCGCGGATGTCAATCAAGACTTGGACTTGCTGTTGGCTGAAGTTCCATCTACGAAATATGCACCAAGAGCCACGAGAATTGCCCTTTGCTCAAATACACAAGTTGATCTTTTTGTACCTACATTTGGCATACCGAGCGAGCAAATTGGTATTCAAATCTCTTTCTACTATTTACTAGATCGACCTTGGCATTGGGTTCCCGCCTTACCCGCCCCTGAGCATAAGCGAGTTTGTAGAGAAAGGGAGGTTCCGTACACTGCACCTACCAGAACCAGTACTCATCATATAGCGACTATGCGCATTCAATCCTTAAGGAGTCTAACATTATCGATGTAAAACAAACCTGAAGTCCTATTTCTTCTTTCCTTTAACCTTATATTCAATCGTCATAATACTACAAACTATGGTACCTGTGAAAGCATGCCATGGCAGACTTTAACCCCCATATTTATCGGCCGAAGGTAAAAGGGCCAAAGGGGAAAAGGTGGCTGCGGCAAGAAGGCGGCTCCCGCCACCCACCATCTTGGTGGGGATATCGCCGTCATGCAGCTGTAACTATGTTGCAATTGAAATTGAGGGGCATCCCACCCCACCTGTCTGATTTCTCAACCCCTTGATTGGCTGTACTGCCGGCACTCCTGTCACGTACCGCCACCTGTGTCACTTGCTGGGCTTCATGGTCACCTGGGGACGAGGTGTGCGGCGGCTTCCTCCATCATCAAATTCATCTGTCAGCTTGGGGGATTTGCCTGCAATACCTCCCTCATATTAAATGCTGGTACTCTAGGACATCTGCTATAAAGAATAGAAAGTCTTTGATTGCCAGCCCGACTGTCGTCTCTAGCGTCTAGTACGTCGTATGCCTCGCCAAGCATCTCTGTCGTGCGGCGCGACATCATGCCCCCCTGTCCAAGAGTGCTTCATGCATCTCTCGTGCGACGAGAAACACCTGTGCCAGTTTCTCGCAGCTTTCCCCTCATAATCCTTTTCGTTTCTTTGGTTTTTTTTAGGATGGTAGCAACATCCTTCTACAGTTACCAACTGGAACAGGACCTCCCCTCCAATCCTATACTGTCCTCGACTGTGGGATTGCAAAGGCGGTCAAAGAAATATGGGTGGAATCATCTGCCACCAACCACACTCCACCTCTCCACGATCATTAGCCCTAAGGGAGTGACGAGATGAGGTCGCAAAGTAACAGCAGAAGAGAAAAGGTCTGATTCTTGCGGCACACGACAGATTCCAGAGTATGCAAACGGCGCAGGCCACAGCACCCAAGTACGTGTTATATTAGCCAAGGGCACTAGGGGCACAGGCAGGAGTACCAAGAAACTAGCCTATGCATGAAACGCGTTTCAGGGATTTAGGGTGCGGCCCAATCAGGAGTTTTATAACCGTTATTCCTACCAATTACATCTGGACGACCTGCCTGCATGTCGTTGCTTTTCTGCTACGGAGAGAACTGGATTTTGGGACGTTTCCAATAATTAAATCTTCAGTCTCTCCATGAGAGTGGGGGGGATATGTTTGCCAAAAGTTCTCCGCATAATCCATTGCTGACAATGAAGTCTGGTAACTACTCCGGAATCGGTGGTTGAAAGAACGAACACACATATCCTGCAGCCTAGTAGTTAACCCCCGAGCTCTTCTCGTCACTGGAGCAATACCCACCAGGGCCATCGCACAATACCGTCCACATACATACACAGCATGTCCCTCACACCTCACATCCTACGGCCCACAGCCCACAGACGCTTCAAGGACATTGAGTTGATTCTCAAAGTTATGTGCTCGTGTCTCAGGAACGGCGCATGTTTGTCATGTTGACCTACATAGCAATACAGAATCCGTTGGCGCCAATCACATCTAGCCAAAGGAGCCGACGAGGGGCACCAGCCATTTCCCACTTAAGTTGTGACGGGCAATACCGAAGCAAACAGAACAACTCACCGAAGAAAAGGCGTAACATCTAGCTAGGTAGGTCATCCATCAAAGGGCCAAACACTCCCATTGCACAATCCGAGATATCACCAGTTTATGGGCACCGCGATTCCCAAAAAGGGCCAGTCCTCAACAATTTACCTCCGTCTGCGCAGTTTCTGACACTGGTTCCACGTTGCACCTTGAGAGTTGTGAAACGCGAGAGAACAAAAGATACGACCGCCATCTCGTCTCGCGCCGTTGGCGAGGTAGGTGGGAAGAAAAACATAACATTGGCTATTGCTATTTGTTCCACCTAACACCTGCATGTTTTCGCTGGCTGCTTGCTTTGCTGGGCTCCCATTGATATGGGCCGCGGCAGTTGGATGCCAATGGGAGATCAAGGAGAGAGGACAGCAAGGTCCAGATAATGTGATGGTGATATTGGCGATGCCGCCCGCTTCTAAGCTCAAGCATGTGTTTTTGGTTTCTCTGACGAGAGTGAGTGAGCTTGAGCCTCATCCCGTCCCTCATATCGCACGTCTCATACAGCAGGGCGTCGTGCCTCCCCACATGGAACAAAAACAACACGGCGGCCAACGAAATGGGGCTGCCTACCCAGCCACCACAGTTATTGGCGACCAAAGGGCCAGAGGGAAAGTTGCCAAGCGGTAAGAAAAAAAAAACATGGATTGAAGGTCAGGGTTGCGCAATGTGGTGATGAAATACGTATACCAGATGATGTCACACCCTCCTTTGTAATATCCGTCAGTGGGGTCCCATTTTGATTCCAAAGCCCGTTCTGGTGGGTAAGGGTGCTGAACCACTTTTTCCTTTTCTCCCTTTTCCATCCGTTTCTTGGGGTGGCTAGAATCTGGATGACGGTGATGTTGCGGGTGGGTGTTCGTGCTGATCTCCATGACAGCCAGCACGTCAGACGTGATGCGTTTGATCTCCCCAACTCACCCACAAGAACACCCTACGGGGATAAGCTCAGCTCCATACACCCTGTTAAGAGTATAAGGTACGTCTGAATTACGCTTCTACGGGCGACATCCAGGATTTGAGACGCATTTCAGAGTTGGTGGCTGCTTTTGGGCTGGATCTGGCAGACGTGATTGATGCGTGGTAGTAAAGATGTGGTACATCTTGCGACAAGCCAATCAATAAGCGGAATCAAGACCTTCAGGCATCAATGTAGCTTTGAGCCAGTAATTCAATTCTCTCGCGCTCCAACCTATAAACTTCTGGCAGGATTAGTCACCGAGATGTACGTGACAAGTTAGAGGGGCCGGTGGCTAAAAGCCCGTCCAGCTGGGTTCCATGAGACACATTGTCGAGTAAACTCATTATAGAGACACAATACCAATCACTTGCGCAACTGATGAAAGCAATGTCGGCGGAAATTCCCGAGGACCACGATTGAAAGAAATATGCAACCTAATAAAAGAAGTAGATTGTCAACTAGACAATCATCGCGTTTTGAAGGGCTGACTAGCACGCGCGCACATGAAAAGCAATTTGGTGGCTGAGATAGTCAAGAGGGCTGGTGTCTAGATCCAACATTTATGACCGCCTATTAGGATTCTCGATCGAAAATCACATAGACTATCCCGGTGTCCAGAACAGTCCCCACGGAGACCACCTTGGGAACTAAGAAAAGACTTCCTAGCCGAGATCCCAATATTCACGTACTTATGCCACAACCCGAAGTATAGCACCACCGTCATGCGTAGAAGACCATCTTCTCTGAGTCCTTAGATACTACGTAAACATTAGATATAATAATAAAACACTGCATGGCAAAAGCATGGATTTGAAGTGTAGCATTAAAGAATTTCTCCGTCAACATCCTCGTCTTCCTCCAAGACACATCTTGCCTAAGCAAATCAAACCACACCTATCAAGGCCTCAACCATGTCGTAAAGCTACCTCAAGAAAATCCTCCTCCCAGCCAACTCAGACCACGACCTGTCAAATGTATTCCTGGCTATCACCCACGCCCTCCTCTATGCCACACCGCCGCCAAACCTTCATACCACCTCATCCGAGTATCTCCAACCCCTAGTATCACAATGCTCCGACCTTGCCCTCAAGACCACTCCCGAGGAAGCGAGCGAAGTCTCCTTCCACATGCTTTCCGGCCTAAGCTTGATGGAAATATTCAAGTATTGCCCCGGCTTTGAACCTCCGAAATGGAGAAATAAATCAATGTCCATGATCGTTTTCATCAAGCGCTCTAGTGTGTGGGTACCTGGAGAGTTACTAGAGGTGTACAAAGCCATCGTTGGAGTGAAATAAGCAGTAGACTCAGGCTCCACCGTGTTGGATATCCTTCTTAGACTAGGGGTGAGTTCTGTGAAGCATTTGCGAAGACAACATGTCTTTCGCTCGCCTAGCACGAGAAAGTATTGATATACGTCCTCCAAGGAGTTGTAGTTTAGGTTTCCTGCGTACGTCGTTACCATAATACAACTTCAATTTCAGCCACCCATACCTAGTGGTAAGCAGTACCACGAATTGACCTTCACGATAACAGCATAGCATCCACCGTCTCCCATCACCCCCGCCCCCCCCGCCCCCCCAAGCCAAGATCCCACAAAACGTTTACTTCGTGCTCCTCCTCATATATCTCACCCTCCCCCGTCCTTGCGCCAAAGCCGTCGGCAAACTTCCCAAGCAGCAAACCGGCGCCAATCTTGTTCTATCCCAAGACCTACAACTAAAGAAACCCGACAATGTAAAACACCTTGTGGCAGGCCTGCCGGAGGTGGATTTGACATTGTGGCAGTGTTACCACCGCAGATCCTGCCCGAGGGTACCTTGCTACGTCCCACAGCGCCCGTGGCAGAAGAAGGTCCCGAGCTCGAGTAGCGGTTGAACAGGGGTCCCAAGGTGCTGGCTCATCAATGAACGCAGACGGTTGTGAGTGAGGACGAGGCGGTGGACTTGGCGAGGGCCTTTACGATGCTTCTTTCCGAAGCTAATGTTGAGGGCGATGGTAGTGCTCGATCTGGGGCTGGAGCTGGCTATACCGAAGGCTTGAGGGTGGAGGAATTACAAATTCATCGGAAGCTGAAGAAGAAAGGTTAGTACTACACCGCTTTCCCGAGCTGTCTTATCCACAAACATGGAAAGGGTATAAATTATGAACTGGATCGAGCCCGCGCCGCTGACTGTTCTACAGACAGGGCAGCTAGTGTGCAGTGTCAATCATAGAAGGGCTACTTCGTGATTGAAAGCTGCGAGGTATGTCCAAGCAAGATCGTTGAATCACACTTTCCATATTATCACTAACTAAAACAACTGAAGCACCGAAACACCTCGAGTTGTCCCCCAGAAATGGGTAGATTGCTTCGACTTTGCGCATCGTATAGAACTTCTGGGTATCGGGGCATGTGGGGACAAGAAGGCAAGGCTTGGGCGAATTGGCAGTTAGCAAGGGATAAAGCGGTTATAATAATTTTGAAGTTGGTGGATGATGAGGATTATGAAGGTACATGATAGAAACTATCAAGGTCTCCATGTGGATCCGAATATATTTCACGCGGGAGGCACCGTTGCTTCCTACAGCCCAAAGGTCCAATATCAGGTTGTTTAATCTAGGCTTTGAGCAATGGATAGCCAATCTGGACTACACTAAGTAGAGTGAGCCCGTCTCGTCCGGCCTAGTTCCCAACGCATCACTTCCTGGATTCATTCTGTCAGCAGCAACCACCACAGTCGCCTACTTCTAGGGTTGAGTTGGCAGCTTAAAATTGGTCAAAGTTAACCTTCTAGTCCTAAGTACAGTGTCGAGGCTGAGGACTTCAAATGAGCCAGATGAGAACCCAGAGAGTTGTTCATTTTCGGACCTTTTGTTTTTAACGCAATTCTCCCTTGGTCATATCTCAACGCCGTAAGAAATAGTACCAATGTTCGATGATAAGTTTTTAACATAAATTTTCTTCATGTTATTAATACTCATAGAATTCTTACTCGCTGTCTAGCCAAGGCCTCCGTATACACAGTGATAGTATACAGTGCGTACACTCAACTGTCAACTTCAAACTTCGGCACAATAATGTTCCGCCCCACTTAAATTTTCTGCCAGCGGCAGGCTGATCGTGACAGCTGCTTCCTAGCCATCAACACCATTCATTGTATTCCGCCGCTCACTTCAGTTCCGATATTTCCCCTCGAAAACCCCGACCGGAACCGTCATACCCCCACGGCGCATTCCATAAATCTCCATCGCCATGACGTCCACGATCGGAATCCCCATTAAACTCCTCAACGAGGCGCAGGTACGACATCCTGTTCCCCCAGTCTATCTATGTACCGTGGTTGCAGCCTTGTCTACGCGACGTTACCCAAACGAACTTTCCTAATGCCCACAAGACCTCACTAGACCTACTGTAAATAGTGCTGACTGACTTCTTTTTGATTGATTTATAGGGCCACATCGTAACCCTCGAGATAACCTCCGGACAGACCTACCGTGGCAAGCTCCTCGAGGCCGAGGACAACATGAACGTGCAGCTCAAGGACATCACCGTGACGGCGAGGGACGGGCGCGTCAGCCACCTAGACCAGGTCTACATTCGCGGGAGCCACGTGAGGTTCTTTATCGTGCCAGATATGTTGAGGTATGTTTGCTTTCGATATGCCCACGCTCCTTTTCCCCCCTTGGGGCTGCAAGCTTCAGCTACGCGGGAAGGGTGGGATCCTTTTGCATTAAGCTAGGGAAGATGCTAACGATGGTCACTTTTTAATAGGAACGCACCCATGTTCCGCAGCCGAAACGCACGGGGTCGTGGTGTCGGCTTGGCGAGAGGAAAGGCGACGGTTAGCAGGGCGCGAGTGAGCCATCAGGGAGGAGGACAAGGAGGACAAGGAGGAGGAGGAGGAGGAGGAGGAGACCGTGGTGGTGGCGGTGGTGGTGGAGGCAGTGGAGGCCCCAGGAGATAGGAGCTCCCTCGCTAAACTACGGGCTTGTCCGCCGAACGAACGTCCATGCCGCTATACCCGACGATCTGACAATTGTCCATACGTCGCCTTGGTACCCGAACAATGAGAAAAGAATCACTCCTACAGGCCCTCACCTACGACAATTACGATCCGATGTACAGGCATCATTTCCAACCACCACGTATTCGGCAGAAAATATTGTGACGCGAGAGAGAGATGGGTCTTCGCGCCTGGGAGGTTCAAAATTTGGGGCTTTCTCCCCTGTCTAGCTACGAACCGCAGATTCCTGCTAGAGAACCGCGAGTAGATGGAAATTACTAAGTACCAAGAAGGAGAATCGGTGGGAGGCTCTACCAAAAAGGTGTTTTGAGGACCATAGACAGCGATACCGTCCTAATTCCCACGCAATAAACTAGGCCTTGAAACCTTACGGATCCAACCAGTTCTTGAGACTCGACTCCTTCTATCGATGCGATTGTGCCTTGGTGTGGGATTTGCCGGTGAGATAAGCTTCAGTAGGACTTTGGCAATCCAACATTGGTAGATGTTGCATGTTGTGAGAACTGCCGAGGACTATTGTGATAGTGTTTGAGATCATGTACTGTGCTTGTCTCTGTTGGCGATCCATTTCCCGGGGCCCAAATGGTGCCCCTCTTGATACTACCGCTCGCCCCTTTGTAATTTAACCTTTGGCCTTGGAACCGGATTGTCTCGGACCACGAACTGACTTCAGCGTATCCCACAAGATTTGTATCCCAAGGTGTCCTTAAGGTGTGCTCGAGCTTGACTATCGAAATTATATGTCATGGATGACAGGATTCCACTGACATGCTAGAATCGAGATGACACTCCAAAGGCTAACGGTCACAGTCCACAGTCAATCTGTATTGAAGACGAAATCTGTTATCTGCACGGTTGTTCCGCCGAGCATATCTGGTGTTTGGACAATTCTAATAGCCATCCAGTGTTTCCATGTGAACGAGGCACAGCGCATGGCCAGAGTTGGAGCAAAGTTTAGCGCCCCCGAGTTCCATACACAAGGTTTACATAATGAAGCAAAAATAGGTAAATCTGTGAAGAGCTTCCCGAACATTGTCGCCCAAGTTTGTGACTTTGACCGTGACTAACAAATCTCGAGATCTATACCCCAGTGGCTTTTTTACTCTGAGAGATAAGGTTCGTGATCGGGATAGACTAATGCGCCCAGATCTCGGGGTTACTCTCCCAGTCTCGAGGACTAAGGTGCCAGTGGAGAAGAAGGCAGGTGACAAACCAATCGGTATTTCTTCGATCTTCATCCGTCCCACCTGCAATGTACTACCACCCGTTAGATAACGTGAGAGGACAGTAGTTAAAATTTAGAGGCTCAAAAGCAGGGCAGGCTAATGCAAGGCATGATCGACGCGCGAAATGCAAGGCTAAGCTAGGGACGGAGGAACACGTACTTCATATGGTAATTATTGCGATTCCGTTAATATCATATCGCCTAAGGGTTTATATATATATATATATATATATGCACATGAAATAGGAAGCCTATGAATTTACCGGTTCGAGGGTTCCCGTGCCCTCATTCTCAAATACGAGTATCCATTCGGGAAGATGGAGACGTTCCTATTTCATATTTGCGAGTCTTTTATTCCTACGGGCATTATCGATACGCAAGGACGTTATAAATCAACAGTGCGGACTAAATCCAGCGTAGCAATCCTAGTATTCACTAACAGACCCTTCAGGAATCTAGTTCGCTGTCTGAATGTATTAGAATTGTGCGCACGGGAGAAAACAGAGTGTAAATATTTCCGTAGCAAAACGTCAAGAAATTGCCCGGCACACCCCCCAGCACACCCCCCCCAGCCAGTAGCAACTCTCAACCCCGCAAGCCCTCAATAGTACAGACGATCCTTTAGGTTGTTCTAGAAAAGAACGCCCGGGTGGACTGACCTGCTGGCCTTCTTGCTGGGCAAGCCTTAAGCTAAGTAGCCGGTGGGGCCTTCAGTTTCATATCTAGGGCTGTTCCTAGTCGGGCGCCTCATGATTCTGGCAGCTCCGTCATCCGCTTCAAAAGGCCAACTGCCGAAGAAAATCGCAAAAAGCCCCGTCTCCCTCCCCCCCTAAGGAATGCATATACCCATGGAGATGGAGATTTTGTTTGCTTGAAGGAAATGTAAAGCCAATCTGCTTTTTCCCGCCGGAAAATTCAAGCTTGTATGTGCGCTCTGTGAGATGGGATGGAGCGAGCGGGAACATGTGGTATGGAGGCAAAGAAGGGTGGAAACGGGGCGTGATCTCTTTTGCAGCAATAATCCTTCGAGGATTTGCATGGAGTTGTCCCACATGAAGAAGGGGGAAGAGAAAACCCACACTGTAAAACGTGGAGATTTGACGAACGCGCGAGTCAGATCTTGCGATGGTACTTTCCCATTGCGCGTTGTCTTTTTCGTTCTTTGCTCCAAGCCCATTGTAAGAAAAATCAAGCATCGAACCACATACAGTACAGTACCACTGCACATCAAGCACGAGTCGTCGGCTGTACGATCGAACCCAAGCCGAACCGGGATCTTCCCTGGGCCCTATTTCTGTCAATGTGCCTCCTTTCCGCTTCCTTGGCGCTCTCATTCGCCTACATCTCGATGTCTCGAGTCGTGCACCTGCCGACAACACACTTGATCAGAACATTTTTGCTCGTATGTTGATTACTATTGGGCAAAACTACGAAAAGCACAATCTTACCCGTGGCGCGCTCGCCGCAGACCGCAGACTCGGTTGCAACTCGCGGGTGATAGTGTCTAGGTGACTCGCAAACCACGCCGCAGCATGCGACCTTGTGTGTTGTCTGGATCCCTCGTCTTTCTCCCAGGTTGTCACCTTCGGAAAGCGGCTCTTTACCCTTGGACCACAAACTGGACGTTCCCTCTTCCATCCGAGAAAGCATTGACGAACGTCGTACGTGTGACTAGTCCGTGTTTTATTTTATACAGCAACCGGGTTTCGGACGGTTTCGACGTTTTCTGTAAGCAAGCAAGCTGTACACACAATACAGCACTACGGAACTGGAAAGCTGTGGGAGTGGCGGGGCGAAAAGGGTGCCAGCGATCGACAAACTCAAAACTTAATACTTGAATTTTAACAGCAGCGCGTGCATTATTATAGGAGCCCAGTGTTTGTTATAGTTCAACCAGGCAGAGACTGCAACCTCAAATCTCAAGTATAGTGGTTTGGAGTGGGATCCCCATACCCGACTACCACTTCCAAGTCCCCATTGCCGACATGTTCCCCGGTCTTGCCCAGTGAACGCCGGGCAGCTTTCAATTTTCCCATAGGCGAGGATGGAAATACAGTACTGCGACACACCTTTCCACCCTTTCCCTCCCTTTTCCTCCCTTTTCCTTCCCCCCCCCAAGTGACATACGCACGTATACCTCGCCCAAAACCCCTGCCGTGACTAAATTGCCTGGGCTTCCCAAAAGCTTCCTTCTCTCTTTAACCCACACAGGGAACATGCGACCAAATCTGGGGAGAGGGGGTGGAGTAAAAGTGGAGTTTCCAGCTCTCCTCTCCTCGCTTGGCCACGAGGTGGAGACCTTCGCTGCCGCATATGTGTGTATGCTCGAAGTATCCAATCCCGCAATAGAACACAGAGTTATCAACAGCGGGAAACGCACCGGAAACTTTGCTCGTGAGGGGGCATCCCAGACTAATACAAAAAAATGTGTTCGTCGGTCGTCGGGAACAGCGTGAAGATTTTGCTGGTCCTGCCCGCCAGTACAACACACCATTTGGCACTTCGTTCTCTGGATTGCAATGTTCGTTCATGGTTTTGAACAGGAAAACCCTGTACCTGGAGGCTGAAAAGTTCCCTCCCCCGATGCTATGCAAGTCGACAACACAACGGACATGTTGGCTATGTATGCAACTGCTATCCCCCTCTCCTGACATTTCTTCCACACTTCTAACTTCTGTTGTTTCTCGTCATAATTGATATTCCCCCCCCCCCCCTCCCCCTACTGTTCGCTATTGTTGCTTTTTTCTTTCTGGATTGCATGGCCACCAGCACTAGCGTCGTTGTTTTTGCTTCTTTTCCCCATATTTTCGTTCCTAGGTGCACTTGTATAGCACTCGCACTATTCAGAGTATAGTATATTATATGATTGTGTCGTGAGAGGTGTCACCAGCCACTAGCCAACCGCCATTTTATTTTTATTTTTATTTTTATTTTCATTTTTATCTTTGTCAAGTCCATTCTCGTCTCTCACTTGATATACCCTGCCTACCTACCCTCGAAGCACACGATACCTACCCCTCACCCTTATACCGCACAAAAGACTCGAGCGGCGACGGAGGCGACGGCACAGGATCGCCAATATGGCACCAACAGGCGATATCGCCATGCTGGCTAACAAGATGTCATCAAATGACTTCGGCCAACCCCCAGCCCACTCCATAGACATAGAATACATGGACGTAAACCGAGGACCCATCCTCGTGGGCATCTCCATCGGCCTTGCAGTAACCACAACATTGATTCTGGGCGGGCGGTTCTACGCAAAGCGATTTGGCGGTGCTCCCCTAGGTCTAGACGACGTTTTCCTCACGGCGGCATATATTGTTAACCTCGGGATGTGCGCGCTGGGAATAAGTACGCCGAATCAAATCATCTTGAGATTGATCCCGCAGATGGACTGGAAAATCGGAGGAGAACTAACGATAATCATAAAAATCTAGTAATGACCAAAGTTGGCGGCGTAGGCCGACACATCGAAGCCGTCGAGGCAAAATACCCCGAACAAACTGTCGGATGGGCAAAGACAATTCTCGCATTCGAAATCATCTACTTCACCTCCGCCGCCCTGCCAAAAATGGCCATCGTGTTCCTCTACCTCCGAATCTTCAACTGGAGGGGTCTCATGAGGAACCTCGCCATCCTTCTCCTCGTCATCATCGCATCGACTGGCGTGTCTCTCATAATCACTGCATGCCTCCAGTGCCAACCCATCGCCTACTGGTGGGACAGCAGCATCGAAGGCGGCCATTGTTTGAACGTCCAGCGCTTCTTCCACGTACAGTGCATACCTGGTATCATCCTCGATCTCTTCATCATGGCGCTTCCAGTCCACACGGTCTGGAACCTGAAGTTGCCAGTTTACAAGCGCATCGCACTGCTCGTGATTTTTCTAGTCGCAAGTTTGTAAGCAGTAAACCCAGCCGGTAAGAAAGGGGGACTGAGATATACTAACAGCGCCCATTTACCCGAAATTCAGCGGTATCGTAGCCGCTATACTCCGCGCCGTCGCCTTCTTCGACACCTCTGCCTTCAACGACCGGACTTACGCCTCGGTAACCCTCATCGGGTGGTCTATAGTCGAAACTAGCACATACATCATAACCGCTAGTCTCCCCTCTCTAAGACCCCTAATCGCGCACTACACACCCCGCTGGCTCAAGGACATGGTCCGGAAAACCATCTCCCACGCCAGCGACTCCCTCACAAAACACTACCACACCAGGCGCGACGACGACGACGAGGTGCAGCTCACGGCGCGGAGCAGGAAGCACAACAGGCAGTCGCAACACCCAAGAACGCTCAACGCAAAGACAAGCAACGCGGGGATGAGCGCGAGCATGGAAGACGCCGAGAGCACCGAGCTGGACGAGTGGCCTTCGCCTGTGCACAAGAGGGCGGGCAGCACGGGTACTATGGCCATGGCCGGGAGAGGCGCGGCGTTCCCCAGAAGCGAAGAGTTCTGGTCGAACCATGGCACGAAGACCGTGGTTAGGAACTCGGGCATTCATGTCAAGGAGGATATCTGGGAGCAGGACGGGATTAAGGTCCAGACGGAGGTCAAGATTGAGAGGTCCCGTAGTATTCCGTCGTTGAAGAGGCATGGCAGGAGCGGGAGTGAGAGCCCTAGCAGAGTCTAGAGTTG
Source organism: Zalerion maritima (assembly GCA_022664585.2). Lineage (NCBI taxonomy): Eukaryota > Fungi > Ascomycota > Sordariomycetes > Lulworthiales > Lulworthiaceae > Zalerion > Zalerion maritima. The sequence goes on from JAKWBI020000096.1 coordinate 27,650, forward strand.
TGACGTTAGGCATGCCTGGAGCACGAGAGGATGCGATGAAGTGACCATTTGAGCGGCATTTAAATCTATTTGAAAAATTTTGCATTTTCTGCATGGAGATACCAAGTTTAGTTTATTTTTAAACATTGATTTTTAAAGATTCATTTTAACCGCACGTTCATGTTGACAGGCGCGCCGACGAATGGGTCTGGCGACCCAAGAGCGGTTACGTAAATACGGCCAGGATGACTCAGCCGCCTTGTCAGTTACTCTTATCGACAAGGTTTTCCCGTGGATGGTGCTTGCAAGGCTGCTGAGCCTCATCAGCACTGCAACCTCGTAACTCTGCCCAAACTCTCTATCCTTAACCTCTGACCTCATCCACAACCACCCACGAGGCCGACCTACGTCTCCGAACTCGCCGGGAATCTTTACAAACCCGATCACTCAACTTACATCCCTCGGCCCACCCACCCTTTCTCAACCGCATAGCTCTAGAACACAGCCGCCAGAATGTCTGAACGCAAAGTCCTCTCGAAATACTACCCCCCCGACTTCGACCCGTCCGCCCTGACCCGTCGACGGGGCGGTCCCAAACCTGCAGGCCCCAAAGTCCAGACCGTCCGCGTCGCGGCCCCCTTCTCCATGCGCTGCACCTCCTGCGGCGAATACATCTACAAGGGCCGCAAGTTCAACGCGCGGAAAGAAACGCCGCAGGAGGAAAGATACCTCGGCATACAAATCTTCCGCTTCTACATACGCTGCACGCGATGCTCCGCAGAAATCACGTACAAGACGGACCCCAAGAACAACGACTACGCGATGGAAAAAGGCGCGAAGCGGAACACGGAGCCCTGGCGGCAGCAAGAACTGGCGGACGAGACGGACGAGCAGAGGCTCGACAGGCTGGAGAGAGAAATGGCCGAGGAGGAAGAAAACGAGGAGAAGAACGCGATGGCCGAGCTGGAGCAGGCGACCGCGGACGCCCACAGGGACATGGCCGTCGCGGACGCGCTGGACAAGATCCGCTCCCGCACCGCGCTCAGGGAAAAGGCGGCGAAGGACGGGGTCGACCTCGCGGCCCCAGCGGTCGCAGACACGACTTTGGAGGAGGAGAGGACGAGGAGGAGGCAGGACGAGGAGGATGCGGAGTACGCGAGAAGAGCGATCGCCGAGGCCCGCGCACGGGAGCTGGAGGAGAAGGAGAAGGAAAGGAAAAGGGAGGAGGGGCGAAGGAAACAACCGGCCATGCCGCAGCCGCAGAAGAGAAAGTTGGATGCGCCTTCGATGCCGGCGCTCAAGTTGCTCAAGAAGGCTACGAGCAATGCTGCTGCCGCTGCTGCGACAAAACCGGCGCCGGTGGAGCAGAAAGGACCTCTCGTGGCCTACGGTTCGGATTCTGATGACGAGTAGTAGGGAAGCGACGGTTGCGTTCGAGGTACCCCCAAAAAGCCTACTTTCATGTATCAACAATAAATACCCTGCTTGCACCTTCATGGGGGGTTTTTTTTTTTTCATTTTGAGGTTCAGCGTGGAGTTTCGGAGTTTTCGCATATGCTACCCAGTACTTCCCATATATATATCCAAACATGATGAGGAGGTACGTAATTACCTCGTACCTCCTCCGTAACTAGTGTTCTAGCTAAGTTACCAGTATACTCTGAGATGTAGAGTATCTCGCCATTCACAGGTTCACTCACATGTATTGAAGTGGTGGTGGAGCCAACTAAACTGCCTCCCCAATTGGTCAGGATGCCCGTTGTCTGCCAACTTTTATCTACAGTACCTTCCAGAGCGAGCTCACGAGGACTATAGCTCAAGCCAGCCGCATCGGAAGGAATGCTCGGCTTGGATGTGCCAAGTAGTAGTAGGTAGTATTGGATTAGGAAGTACCAACCTCCCGTCCGATCCTTCATCAACCTCGAAGACCCGCCTGTACTCTCCTGTACGGTGCCCTTGTTATGCCTGGTTGTGTAGTGTGCGCCTATGGCCCATCCATGCTGGTTTTGCACGCCGCGCATTTTTTTCCATTTTTTTTTTCGGTTTCCCCATACACCATGCGATGGGAAATTTTATGAAACCCCCGCCTCCCATCTCAGCATGATGGGGGAAGGGGCATCGGCTTTTAGAATGCTGATAAGAACCATGTTTTCAAGCTGTCCTGGACCGTCTTATTACCCCTCACCGACGATCACCGCCGGGTACTACATATGTACATAGCTGGTGGGTCCCACGGTTTTGCGTGGTTCAAGCAGGGAAGACTAGCCAAGCAAGAAGAGGTTCAGCGACAGCCAAGGCCCCATAGCCAGTCTTCCGGCTGGTGCAGCTCTGGTAGAATGTGCATGTCGAAATGCCCTGTCTCTTGCCTTCATTTTCTCATGGCAATTGTTTATCATTCTCGGACATGCATGCTATTATCTAGTAACTTACCGTCTGGTAACCATTGCACCCGGAGCTCCTGAGCTCGACACGGCACACGAATCCCCACCCAGTGGCGTCCCCTCTTTTTTTCCCTCTTATGATGGACCCTTCCTGCTTTCTTGCCGGACATCTTCGCTCGTAGCTCTAAACAAATGAAATAGAGAGGCGGATATAATCGTGTGTTCCCCTTGCTCCCATCCCAGTCTTAGTATTTGTCCAGGACCCCCCTCCCCCTCCCCCCCGGGGCACTTCGGCAAGCAAGAAGTTGGATCGTCATACCCATATTGAGACCCATTTGCCATTCATTCTGTAATAATTGCCATCCATGGTGGAAAGTGCATCCCTCATCCTCTGATACCCCGTGTGTGTATGTGTGTGTGTGTGTGTCTCGTTCACGGGCATGTATGTAGATCGCCCGTCGTCCATGGACTTGCATACATACATACATACATGTGCTCTTTGGGCAACGCATGATCATCCTGACGAGTCCCTTCCTTCTCTACTTTCGTCTCCACTGCCTCGCAACAAAGGTCGTTCTTTCATCTCCTGCTATCATATCTTGGCTGCGACCCATCGACTGGGGAATATATTGTGCAACAATATGGGGAAAGTCGCGTGCCTTTCGGGAAGCTCGCGCACACACGCGGGAGACCCCCCCAAGAATGCATACGCCAATATACTCTAGGGTCACCAAAGCCCTTCATATTTCCTTCCGTGACGCCAAACTGCAAACGCCTCCAGCAAAAATTACCTTATTTTTTTTTACCATTGATACCGTTCCATCACATAGTTATGTAGTCATTCTAGCCTTTTGGTTCGCCCAACAATTGTCCCACAACTGAAAAAAAAACTGCCTCCCACCCAATTATGTTTTCAGGGCATTGATCGTCGGGCTGCATATCTTGCCGGGCATGGTAAGCCTGGATGGATCCCGTACGCGCGCGCAGATTGTTTTCCCGGTTTATAGTTACATACTGCCAAGTTTTTGCCAAGTTGCCAAGCCGTTCTCTAGAAAGTTGGCAGGCATGTTCCTGGCTGGGCCAGGTCGCATGAGAAATATTTTGCATTAGCTGCCGCTTATGTTATTTTCGGTTCCGGACTGTCAAGCTGTTAGAAGTTCCACCTTTTGGCCGTAAAGTAATTGGTTTGGCTAACTCCATTCAACGCAACAATAGCTGTTAAGACAATTCACGTGTTCCACAATGATAAACAGAGATGCTCAAGAACGCAAATACTTCGTAGATGTTGCTATTGGTGGTTGTTATTCATAAGTTCGTGGACATATAATCCGAATGCCCGTATGTTGTTAAAGATGGAGCATTTCTCTTCTCAAGTTGAGAATTCATCTTCGTTATCAAATAAGCTCCAGTAACTCCGATGAGCTGGTTAAATGCGAAAGGAAAACAAGATTGGATCCGCTATGATAGATGTGCTTTGAACTCCAGCAGCGCCGTTTCATCAAAATGGTTCCCTTTCCAAAACTCCAGTTATCCGAATGTTGCTTCCCGTCTGTACGCGTGTTCCGCTCGCAAAAATGTCTATTTTATCATGTGTCATGTGTGTATGAAAGAAGGGGTGCGGAGTATCGCCGGTAGTTCCCGTCCGGTTTCAGTTAAAGTACATGTCGATACCTTAGACCTATCCGAACATGGTGACGCCATGTTGTTTCTCGGTCCGTGGCTGGCTCGGCTGTATGGTGTATAGTCGAACTCTCAACCTCGAACACGTGGCATGAGTTAGGGTTTCTCCGGTTTCCGCGGGCGACATGGCTCCCTCGGCACCAGGTCACCCATGGCCCTCTTTGATGTTCGGGCCCGGCTCATCACGTTCTGTAGTGCGTCTCCCCGTTCAAGGAACGGGACGAACTGCATGATGCGGATGAGGAAGGGTTTGAGGACAGACTGGACCTGGGTGAGCTAGCTGCAAAGTCTTGGGAAGACAGCTGCATCTGCCTCTTGGTATGATCATGCATGGACCTCTGGTAGGTGGACAGGTCTGAAGGAGGAGGAGGTCCGACGGGGATGTGAATGGCGGAGTAGTTTAGCCTGGAGGACATGGTGAACGTGTCTGTGTGGGTGTGGTAGATTGATAGTAATAGATACTGGTGCTAAAAAAGGGCAGATGATCTTGGGATATTAGATATTACTAATGATATCAAAATGTCGTACGGAATGGCCTTGAAACTTGAGGGCGATAGGTAAGAGCTAGAGATCTCGATCGTGTGCGATGCGGGAGGTCAATAATGAGGGCTTAAGATGATAGTAAATGGTTGTCCAGAAATCTCGATGCATCAGGCGGCATCCGCTGCATCTTTATAAGACAGGTGGGACGGTAGGCGGACCAAGAAGACTGAAAGCTTGGCATGAGCTTCACACCTGATCCATGAGAATTGGCTGAGCGCAGAATGGTTCCTCTGATCGACGCAGATGGAAGCAACAGTATGCAGCGGCCAGAAATTAAAACACCGCACCGTATGGTGTCAGAGCATTCGATGCCAAGAGTCTAATGAGCAAAGCCAGACAAGCAGGGTCTTTGCCCCGGGCTAGGACCACCCGTCCTATAGAAGAAGAGAAGTGTCTTGGATGTGGAGCTATGATGTTAGTTTGGCAAGTTCAAAGTTGGTTAGGGATGGGGCTAGGTACATCCGACGGAAGTAATGGTGTCGCCGATAGTGCTAGGCAAAGCTGCGGCCCAGACACACGGTACTGCAGTAGCGGAAGGTGTACGTTGACCTCCTCAACCTCTCCCGCTTTGGGATATGAGATTAACATGGACGATTCTCTAGCCCCGAAAGCCCAGTGAAAGTCACTGCAGATCCAGAGCTCATTGAAGCCACAGAGTGAATGGTTAGGTGAGGAGGTATTTCTCATCGGGCAACCTGACAGAGCAGCAACGACAACGTTGGTGGGAATATGTCGTCGAACATCACCTCCTTATGCCATCTGATGCCATCAATGGCAACTATCTGGTCCTCGAACGGTCCCTAGAATGTTCAGTTTGGTAGTTTGAGGTCGCCCCTTTCGTGGAGATTCCATTGGCCGGTAGTACTGGGCGATTCTTGCCAGTCTTGCCAGCGACGAAAACGTTCCTGAAGGGCTCACTTGTACATCTGAACCAGCTTTGTATGATGCCTGTGCCTCCTGGCGAAGTCCAGAGTTGGCTCTGATCGACAAAGGGTTGGATGTCAGGAAGGGACTGGCATGATGTCATTGGTCTAGTGGCCATATCCCCACCCGTGGTAACAGAGGCGGTCCTTGAACTTGCATGGTACCGGTACTTGGCCCTATATTCGATGGCTTGGGGTTGGGCAGATCGGCCACGATAGCGAGAATCGGAATCCCCGACTCAGTTGCCTCGAACAAAACACAGCGTCGAATATCAGCGACAGGTCGAGTCTGGCCCCGGCAGGAAGAGGGTCCGCGGATATCTGGAACAATGAGATAAAAACTGGATGGGAATCTGGTTCTTTCCCATCTTTCCACGCAATTTTCCCATTCCTGCGTTTGATTTTTTCGCCTGAGCTGAAAGGAACGAGGCCGACAAGCAGCTAGGATGAGGCCCCTTGGACCGCCCACTGCTTCCGGTCGAGAAGGAAAGCGTTGCGGCTTGCTTCCTCAACAAACTTGACTTGGGACGCTTGGCGCCTCCCTCCTTGTTTCCCTGTTTTTGCCTGGCAAACTGGCAGGACCGCAAAGCCTATGGGAAAGCACAGACCACTAGCTCAGCGGACTGTCTTCAATTGTCGAGAAGATTGCCGTCTAGGCAGTATGTGTGAGAGGCAATTCTAGCAGCCCGGTATAATAGAGTGATCCGTCGTTTTTTTCCGCGTCGTTTTCTTGCGTCGTTTGGTGCGTTTGTGTTACAAGTTGAGCTAGATATGAGGTCGGGACTGAGGCGTCCTATGATGTCAGCGCTGTGGGTCCATAAACAACCAACCACAACCACGCTTCCAGTCGTTCTAGCCTCCCAAGCTGTTTTTGCACGTGCTTTCCATTACAACCAAGGTGTTGCTGTCACAAACACACTCAAATTTTAAGCCTCCTGGGATCTAGGCCCCAACCTTTCTACTAGCTCTTTCCAGCTGGCCCATCCATGTCAACTTTGTTTTTTAATAATATTCCAGTCATCAGCACCATCAACGAATGACAAATTAACTAACTTCACCACAGCAGCCCTCAACCCCTTGACGTACGTCGACGTCGACATACGAACACCTCAGCCCCAAAACACTAGGAGCTACCGCGTGGAGCTCTGTCTCTATTTAACTTTGGGCCTTGCCACATATGACGACACTCCCTACCTAGGAACAGAATACGGCAGGCAACTCTCCCGACACTAAATATGAACATAGTCGCAATCATCCAGGCATCATCTATAGTGAATAGAGAGGCACCCCCCCCCCCCTCTCTTACTACGTCACTAGGACTCAGCGGCGGTAAAACGCCTAAGATGCGTCACCGGCGAGGCGCTTCAAGGATACCGAGTCTAGAATTTCACACGAGAACATGCCAAATGCTCCACTATTCACAGTGCCCCTTGCGCCTCAACCTAAACTAAAGACCTAGTTTCCAGATAGGACCAGGTTCCACGGTTGCCAGACATGACAGGCATTTTCTTCAACTTCCTCAAACAGGCTTGTGTGGTGACCGCATGGACACTCCGCAGGAGCCTTGGGTACCATGGATTTCGAACTTCGGATGGAGCCAGACTTCCCAAAACACAAGCGAAGAATCAAACCCTTGCCGACACTACACATGAGGCTTAAGCAATCATAAATCATTTCGAAGGAGTTGACTGGGTGGTATGAAATACGGAGAACCAGAGTTAACAGTATTATCGAGACCCAGTGCTGGACAATTGCGATCAGATTGTTGAAAGAAACCTGCCAAGCCGGTGAAAGTCTCGCCCATCACAGAAGCCTGGCTGCAACCTCGCTGCGTCACCGGATCCCAAGGTCAATCTGATCCTTCATCGCCACTACCATCATTGTTCTCCATTACTGTGTAGCCCTCACTCGCTCACTCACAAGTCGCCCTTTCCATCACAGCCTCTCGATCTCCAACCCCCAAGCTGTCAATACAGATCCTGGACCTTTTCAACTCTGCTGAATTCCCTAGCTGTCAGAATAGCTTTCCAGTGACGTATCCTTTGCCGCTACTCAACTACAGGCACCGATGTCTTCAAAAGGAGTAGGTATCCATTATCGGCGTTTTCTAGGATGCGACGTTTCGTATTGTCATTCCTGTCTGTCATAACTTTCCCAGGAGATGCTCCACTTCAGGTTCAAAATAACAACACCTTCTGGTTTGTGATTCCTGTCACACAGATGACGCTGAATGTCAAGCCGTGTGACGGTGCAAGGGAATCTCTATAGAGATGATCTCACCCTCTGAGACATGAGGGTCAAGCTCACGGGCCGCTGATGCAGTCATCCCGCTGCATCAGGGGTCTAAGATGTGTGTTTCTCTTTGGACGTTGAACAAACTAACTACCAAACCGCTACAGAAGGTGGTCTAGGTGCTTGCGATAGGAAGCTTGCTACCTTGTGTGTCCCCATATCGAACCTATCAAGACCACTGAGGCATACGCATTGTCTTGGATCCGGTCTAGCATTGTGAAATAAGGGTCCACCCCGTTCTGTTCAGTGCGACGTAGGTACCCATATTCGAAAGACCTTGAAAAGGTCATGTACCAGTACCAAGCTGCTCTATCTAGCCACCTTCCTTGTATTTGTTGGGAAGCGAGGGGGAAATGGGTTCCCACCCTGGGTGCTGTTGGGATCGGAACCGAGCTGCTAGATGACATCGGGGTGGAAAGACGGAGACGCAAGTGACGCAGTATCTGACATAGCTTCCGAAATAGGCTTTAGGACGCTAGGGGTGCTGCTGAGACGGTGTCTTTGTGTGATTCTCGGTGTTGATCGTGACGCACTTTTCCCCCATCTTGCCCATCGAGTACCGTGAATTGCATAGATGTCATACCACATTGCACAGTGCTCGAAACTTACAGCAGAGGCACCAACCGCTAGTTGGACATCGTGACGGGCGCCATCAAGGTCTTTTCTTGGGCATCGTAAGCGCATCCAGTGATAGCCTGTAACGTCACTGCCTATCCAAAACGTGGCAGCACGTAGGGGTTGGAAGCCTATGATGCATAATATTCATTAGAAGTCGATATGTGGCGGCTCGGGGCATCAAGGGTGTGGAGACGTGTTTGGTGTGATGTGATACTATCAGTCCCACAGAGCTGATCTCCGCGAAGGGGGCATGATCTGCTGAGGATGAATGCAGTCCCCTGTGCGCCGCTACCAGCCAAAGCCTCTACACTTTGCCAGTTAAGCGAATGAAATAGAGCCAGCATGGCAAAAGACTGATGTGCCCCACCGCCAACCGACCCTGCGGACATCACGACAACTTACAACTCTGTTGGGAACAATATCAAAAACTTCGCTAACGTCGGGGTGGGCGCTTTGCCTTGCACACATACAAGACAGCAGAAGTCTGATGCATACAAAGCCACCGAGCCTCGTATGATGGGGGATGCGGCAATTATAGCTACATCCTGAATTAGCTGCGACGATCATCACACTGGACTTTGTGGATCGGTCGACTACAGGCTCAAGACGGAAAGCACATTTGGCACTCTACTCCAACAACATAGTTTATTTGGAAGGCGAGATCGTACTTACTCTTTCACTAGTCTACTATGTTACACATCTTTTGGGAAGAAAGCCGTATCTAACCCTACTAGACTATTATGGATGGGTGACCACACACTAACAGTCCTCAGCACCGACGCAAAAGAACAAACGAAGGCACCGATTCCATCATAGGGCCTTATGGCAGACTACCTCCCAAGTCCATACTCATCGGCTCCAGATATACCACCCCGTCAAGCGCGCTCAGCTGCCCTTGCAGACGCCTAGTCCATGTCCTCATGATGGATTTCCTTCTCTGCCGCCTCCGTGGCTCGGTGTGCCGTCTCGTCGCCCTCGAACACTGTTTCCCCAAGCACACTAGTGCACCAAGTCCAACTACAACGGAATAGAAAAGAACAAGAAGCGGAAGCAACGTACAGACAGCAAGCTCCTCGAGAGTTCGATCACTGGTCTCGGGCAGGAGGAAGTAGACGAGTACACTCTCAACGAGAATTCAGAAGCAGTACACAAGCAGGTACTTCCACCCGATACCCTCCATACCGACGGGGTTCACGTTGGTGCCGAAGACCTGACAGATGGAGATACCACAAGAGCGCTGGGAGAATGGGAATAGTTCGGCGAGGAAAGCTAGTTGCAAGGTTAGTAAGTACTTATCCTCGTGGATCATAGCCTCGTTATCCTCCCAGCCATTCTCCCAGACACCCATTTACCCACGCAAAGCTTCGAGAATTAAAGCACTTACTATAAGTCAAGGCATTGAAGCCCATATTTGTACCCAATCGCATAAGCATAGATCCAAAACAAGCTGAACTTTGCTACAAACTAGTCCTGCACCATTGCGAACGGCACGCTACATATCGTCCAACTCATGTACACGACGGAAGTAATATTGATAGGCGTTAGGTACATCGTTCGGCTTTTGAACCTCGCGACGAATAAGCGGGCTGCCACACCACAAACCCGATCCCAGCATTGGTTACTTAGGTTGTACTGTTGTACTTGGCTTGGAATTGAGGGTTGGTATATTCAGTAATGTCAAGACTGTCTGAGATAGTGGCTGACGACCACATTCCCGACAACTGGGTGAAAAGACGCAAGAGAGACCCGACGAGAACACGTCTTCTTCTATCACCGGCCGTCCGCACCACGCCCATCCACGGCTATCGTGAGTTTTCGAGCTCCAGCGCGATAGTCGTCTTGATCTCAGCCATCGCAGCTCTGGCGAATTGCGACGCTTCATTATCTCCTTCGGCATGGTAGCTACTTGATGAGCGCTTTTCAGTGCCTATTCATGTTCATCCTTGGAGACCAGATACCTAGCGGGTTCAGGGAGAAGGAACACCAGTCCGACCTGCAGAAGCAAAGGCGAGAGCTGGAGCAGCGATGGTATTCTCCACGACCAATTGGACAGAATCGCCGGCGTTCCAAACGTGATTGCAGCAGCCACAATGGGCCCGACAAAAATAGCACGACATTGGAAAGAGACGTCAAAGTAGGTCGTCCCTTCGGGTACCCCAGTTCACCAATCAAGCAGGATCCAGCGACGATGGAGTATGGCAGACCAAACCCAATGACAACGTACGACATGATATACATCGGCGAATTCTGCGAGAGAAACCCTCGGGCGAGCTCCCGAAAATCATGGTGCACCGCCGTCTCCCAAACCTGGTGTCATCTCGATGCCGATGACACAGGGGAAGAGGAGGATGTACAAGCTGCGGAGGTCAGGCTTACGGCACCATGGAATAGGATCCTCCATCGCCATACGGTGGATAAGGTTATCGCCTCCGGGGCTTTGGCTGCCTCGTGATGCGCCGCCCATTTCGTCGGTTGTCGGTTCTTTGGCTGACACGATGCTATTCTAGCTAAGGCAGTCGCGGAGGTATGCACCACCGCAGAGGTTCGAATGCCGTACAGCAAATGCGAGCGGAACTAGCCCATGGAACGGGGAACGAGAGGCATGGTGCCTCGTTTTTATCTATCCATACTTCTCTTCAAGCGGACCCAATTGTCCCGTGTTCGCGGGCTGCGAGGAGGCAGAGAATCCATGTCGACTGCTACCTCCCACCATCTCTTGCATCTTTACCGCAAAGGGGCTGGGGAGGAGCACTAGGGACGGGATGTTTAGCAGCGTGGGTCGGCGGCGGGATGTGTCTGTGGTAAGATACACAGCACACGATGTTACAGTATCGTGGATTTCATTGGGACCAAGGGGCAAGGAATAACGGCAAAAGGCCGGTTCAGCCAGGGGATCCAACCTCGGAGGGTTTTTTTTGCATTCATCCGGTACCCAGGAAAGGGTGGTGACCATCTGAGGTTGAGGTCGTCAAGCTTAACACATCTTGCGATAGCTTTGCCAAGCCGGCACAGCTGTTTTGAGCCCATGGGCTAGAATTGCCCTCCCGCCGCTAAATTCGTAGATGGCAAAGGATAGATATTCCGTCCATCGGAGGCTTCAATCCCCTGATCTTTAAGTATGCTATTTTACTTGTCCTTGCCGGCAGCAGTGTGTAGCTTTCATTGGCCTCATCTGTGGACCAATCGTTTTCTCTCTTCTTCCACTCTACAAAACGCTGTCCTGCAACCAATCATCGTCAAGCTTGATCAAGCCGACCAAAGGCATCGCGTGGTTGCTGGTTAAAGTTGTTTCCAGACAGCAAGCAAACCAAGGCTGCGTCAACGGTCCGGACTCGTCAAAGCTGCAGATAAGCTGCATGTGCTGACATGTTGCCAAGGAAATGGCCCTTTTGCTGCTCTCATCCATTTCGCGCCAAGATGCTCGTCGGGAATGACTTGGAAGGATATATCTAACTACCCGAGGCATTTCTCAAGATGGGGTTTCTGAGCTGAGCTCGACATTTACTGGCCATGATTGAAAGCTCAGCTAGACGGGTTTGCCGGTCTGCAGCCCTTTCGTTCTTGTGACTGTTGTGGGGGGGGGAGGGGGGGGGGGGGCAACAATTGCACTTTCTACAAGGAGAAAGCCTTGTCTGCCCCTTATCACACCACTGTTTCCTTCTCAGAACACGCTCCGCCTTTTGCTTCTTTGAAATATCCCCCGGCCTCACTCTCCTAGAACTCAACTCCTTCTTTGTATTCCTTGCCCTCCAATCTGCCTTGTTCGTGACACTGCCTCGTCTTCCTCTAGACTCTAACACCCCCCCACCCCCCCTCTAATAACTTTGCCTTCACGAAGCAAAGCGTCCGCTGGCAAAAGATGGCTATTCTTAGATCAATGAAGTCATGGGGAAAGGGAAAGAAACCTGCCTCCAACCCCGATCTCTCCCGCCAAGGCTCCCCTCCAACCCAACAACCCTCCAGCCACCCCGGTCTCGTTCCAATAGACGAGGTGGATCAGCTTCAAGCAACATTTCGCATCTTATCTCTCGAGCAAGAACTAGACACATCAGAAGGCCATATACTGCAGCTTAGGAACAATAATAAGCGCCTAGAGGCTCAGGCAGCCGTGGATCACCAAATACGGCGAGACAGCGAGACAAGCTATCAAGAGATTTTGAGCATGCTAACCCGGCGAGTTAACCTTCTCGAGACCGAGGCGCACGACGTCCAAAAGGCAATCGACAAGGCGGAATGGGAGCAAGATGCCTTCAAGGCCGAATGTGAGCGTCTCCAGATGCACGTTCAAACCGTGGAGGATGAAAACAAACACTTCAGGCTGTGGGGGGTCAGAGTGGCAGAGACTCAGAAACAGATGACCAGTGTGGAGGAGAAGATCAAGGAAGTCGAGGGCCGCAACACATGGCTAGTGGACAACGCAAGCAAAGAAGCGAAGGAATTGTATGAGGAAAAGGTTCAACATGCGGAAGGTGAGGCCAAGATGAAGAAATGGCTCGCTGAAAAGGAGGAAACTCAAAAACAGGAAATATCGAGGCTAGCTGCCGAACTCTCTAGTCAGATTACAGAATGTGAAGAGCAAACCGAAAGGGCCAAGAGGGCCGAGGGAGATGTTGCTGCAAGAACCTGCGAGCTTCAAAAGATGCACGAGGAGGTAGAGACGCTGGGAGCCGGCCTCAATACCAGAGAAGCAAAAATTGCCGAGTTGGTGTCGGAGAAGGCAGATCAACGGAAACTTCTTGGGCGAAACATCACGCCGAGACTGATGTTGGCACTGAAGCTCCTTGAATCCAAGTTCCAGTCTGACAAACACGATGCTGGAGCGGGAGTCCAACAGTTTGTGCAGTCTTTTTCGACAAGGCTGCTGGCCACGGGGACCCTCGACGTGCCCCTAAATGTCAACGAGGCACTTCGGTTCGCCCAGAACGTGTCGCAAGATGCCGCCCTCTGCGAAGCTCTGTCACTTTCGGTCTGCGCAGTATGTCGAAAACCCAAGTTTTCTTCACCCAGCCAGACGAGCGAGTATCCGACTGCCAACAATGGCCTTTCTATTTGCTGTCAGAAGCCGGTGTGCTCCGCTTGTCTAAGGGTTTGCTTCATAGCTTCGGTGAGCTGGGGCTGGTGGCAGAGGCTTGGTTCTCCCTCCTGGATTTCCTGTCCCGTGAAGGGATGTGACAAAGGGCCCAACATTCACTATTTAGGACAGCTCGCTGGGGCACTTCGGTCCGTTGGCATCAAAGCCCGAAAAGTCGACGATTTGACGTCCAAATTCGAGAAGGTATTGCTTTTCAGGAAGGCACTCAGCATGGTCTCTCCAACCCCGTCAGAAGAGGCGCTAGATATTGCAAGGCGGCTCCATGAGCAGCTGATTGCAGTAGGAAGAATGAAGTCTCTCTTCGACCCTTACTTCGACACTATGGAGCCGGATGAGGAGGGCAAGCTGCCCCCTTTCAACCCCGGAAAGATCAAGTTGGGAGACGTCGAGGTTCGAGACGGCGAAGGCCGGACGAAGATCGTCTCTGTTCCAATATTCATGCGATTCTTCAACAGACAGCGAATAGACTGCGCCGTGTGTAGCGAAACATTCCTGGAGATTGATTATGGGGAAAACTTCATCTCCTGGAAAGAATATTGTGATGGCTTCCCGGGCCCTTGGATGTGGGATATTTTGCACTTCCCCGTCGGCCTGACGGTCGATTGCGAGCCGATCCACGACGCAGATACATGCCGCCAATGTGTCCGCACTCACTTGAAAATACAACTGGACCAGTACGGCCGTGATCACTGTGACAAGCTATCCTGTCCCACGCAAGACTGCAAGAGGACTCTGACACACCACGACGTCCGGATGCTAGCCGACAAGGAGACATTCGAAAAGTGAGTCTCATTTCCCCCTCAACTCGTTGCGCTCGCACAGCCTCTAACAAAGGTCCAGATACGACCACTACAAATTCCTCAACACCATTAGCGCAGACCCTAACTTCCGCTGGTGCCTTGGTGATGGGTGCGACAGTGGGCAGTGTTACCAAGACAACATGATCGATCCTCACATCAAATGTGAGGCCTGCGACTTCGACATGTGCTTCAACCACCAGGTGCCGTGGCACGGAGGGCTGACATGCGAACAGTACGACAGTGAGAGGTCGGACGACTTTGTAAAATCTGCCCAGTGGATAAGCGAAAACTCGAAGAAATGTCCTGGGGAAGCGTGTGGAGTCGATATCATTAAAGGTGAATCGTGCTTCCACATGACTTGTAAGTCCTCTCAAAACCCATCGACAGCTCCTGGGTGTACCATGGAATTGCAACTAACAGCCATCTCGCTTGACAGGCTCCCAATGCAGCTTTGAGTTCTGCTGGGTCTGCTTGGCAGATTGGAGCAAAATCCAACCTGTCCCAACTCACTACCAGAGGGATGCTCACAATGAGGGCTGCTGGTTTCGCGACAACAATGTTCGGCCGACGCAGGTCTTTGGCGAGGAAGTGGAGGCCGCAGCAGCGAGACGCAGGCGAGAAAGGATTGACGAGGCTGGGCGCTAGTTAAGGATCGTGATGTGAGGAAGTTAAAACCTAAACAGTAAGAGAGACGAATAATGGTCTGCAGAAAAAGACACTTCCTGATGGTGTTGTTGATGATTCTTGGAAGCATCGATGCTCGAGGTGGCAAAAATAATGGTTTTTATAGGGTTGTTGTCTTATGTAATATTGCAGGCACCCACCAGCAGACAAACAAAGTTGCTTTGCTTTTTTTTCCAAAGTATCCTTAGGATGGGGCCTAGTTAGGGCTGTCTGTTCTTGTTTGAACTGTGCAACTAGAACTATTTCGCTTTGTATGTATCCTTCTCCACTGCCGAGACCATCAGAATCAAATGCCCTTCACGAATTCTTGCTCGCGCTTATTCGGCGGTACTTTGTCCGGGTCAGGGCTTTCTTTGCGGTAGCAAGCCGGGGGCCCGGATCTAGCACGGCCATCGGTGAACGGGAACTAGATCGCTGTCATCCCAGGGTTCTGGGTACACTCTCCATAGGGCCTGCAGCAAGGTGCGTATTATCTTTCACATGTTTGGAAGCCCTAGGTTTGAGTTTGGAGTCGCTGCCAAGATTGATTGTGATTTCCCCCGCGTCCATTCTCTATGCTCTTAAAATATGACGGAGCAAGTGATACTGTACCTACACTGACAAAGTTGTTGACATAAATAGCGGGAAACTGGCCGGTCTCTGTCATTTCAGACTCAACATCACCGATTATCAACCACTAACAAACAGCTTTCGACTTTCAGAAATTATAATATCCAACGCATAATATAATAACAATATATTATTACCATTACGATTATTACTCCCATTATTCTAACCATCAAGCCACCATTCCGTACATCATCGATGTGTGGTAAGTTAATCATTAAGTTCAAAATACCATTAATTGATTGGTCGACTCAATGCCCGCCTGATTAGAGCGTATTATATAGGCAGATGGACAGATGATCGGGGATTAATTCCTTAAGATTCTCCTCCATAGGAAATAGTATATGAGAAGCCGTTTTTATTTGCAAATATCGTGTATGTAAGTCGCTGTTGTTGTTGGCCTCTGGTTGGCGATACTGTTAGTGGGTGACGGCCGTGGCAGTATTTCTTGGCGTCACGTTGACCGCCAAGTTTCCCGCTATTTTTGTCAACGACTTGACTCAGACGGTCTAGACTTTCTATTGTTTCTTGTTTAAGAAGTTGACAATGATTCTTGGCAGAGAATAGCCCCCGAAAAGCGTCCTACTTTCCTGGTACAGTACGATGCTACTAGTATCTCTAGAGAGAAAAGTAAGGTTATTCCGAGCACAAGGACTTGAAGCCTAGGTCCCACTCTGTCCACACCTACCGCATGGACATTCCCGTCTGGCACGTGTTTGGCAGACACAGGTCACAAAAGGTGCGTCACCCGTCACGATGCAAGATGATGTATTGGAATGCTATGACATCTTTGCCATCAATCAGGGCCGTTTGGTTGTTTGCCTCTATGAATATGTCCGCGGGGGTGTTTCTGTCCTCAACATGTGCCCAGCTCCATGAACAATCATGCCGTCATTGACCAGGGGCCAGCTTAATTCACCTGGCCAATCGGGAGGTTTTCTGCTGCAGGCAAGCCCTCCTAGCGCGGCCGAACCTAGCCGAACAGCCCTACAGAAGAAGTTGCACCCCTAGGGGTTGATTAACGGGACTTTGTCGACAACGGCACGAACAAGGCACGAACAGGGCACGAACAAAAGCATGCCTTTACTATAAATAAATAAAAAAGGAGAACAGCGATCCTCTAGATTAGCAATTAATATGGAGATCCTTACTCCTGCCAGAAGGGTTCGCGTCCTGGTAAGATTGATATCGATAGAAGCTGTGGCTTAATGACCACATTGGGGACCACTGAACAGCCTCCAAAACGCCCCTTCAGGCAAGTATGACACGGAGAAAGTGGTCCGCTCACTCTGGCGGCAATTATACTTTCCCAAAGACGAAACGATCTGCCGCAAAGGCACCGAGGGGGCTGAGGACTGCGTTTGGATCTCCATTTCAACTGTGGGCAGCTGAGACTGGAAGTTGCCATGTGCGAAAATTGGAAAGAGAGAGCTCCCAGGTGGTGACGTCACTGCGACACTCTGGCGCCTTCCCGTAAATAGTATTGTGTAGCCGCATCTGTCTGCAATGTGAGACATTCAATCAAGCTAAGACTGTGGAAAAGAACACACCCAACCATACGTATGATGTACGATTTGGTTCCTGCCTCGGTGGCCACGGAGTCAATGACGACACCACTATTTCATATGATTATTTGCAGATGTCGCTTGAGCTCCTTCCAAGTGCCACCGTACCATATTGGCGGGGGTTTGCACATAGGAAATGCAGGAAATTCCCATCCCGGTTTCTCGTGTTAATCGATAGTCGCCCCAAGTTTGTGAGTGGTAGGCCGGGACCTGGTTGATACTTCCTAACTAGCGGAGTCTTTAGTTGAGAGCGACGTTAGCTACTAACAGACACGAACACTCACCGGCACTCAACTACCTCCACTAATTTGACTTGGAAAGTACGATCTTGAATTACGTACTTGTCAGCTCTCCATCGTAGTACACTCGCCAGATGGCCAGCAAGAAGTTGAGTGAATCTCCAGGACCTCAAACTTCTATATAAAGACCTCTTTTCCCTCCTCACACATTAAACATTTGCTCTCTTTTCATTATCCACAACAACCTAACTCAACCACATCCAACAACCAAAACCCTTCAATCTATCTACTTCAACCCTTTTCACCAAACCACAACCCAACAAACACAATGGAGTCTGTTAAGAACGCCGCCAACTACGTCAAGGAGTCCGTCCAGGGTGGAGGTGCCACCGCCTCCAAGGAGGCCAACAAGAATGTCGCCAAGGACAACAACGCCTCTGTCGGCAGCCGGTAAGCCATCATCACTATCATCAGTGTTCCTCACCTTAACTCCCACTAACATACTCTTTCCTTTCCTTCCAGTGCCACCGCCGCCAAAGATGCCGTCGGCGACAAGTTCGACGAGCAGAGCCACGAGACCAAGGCCGACACCCACAAGGAAGCTGCCAAGCACTAAGCTGGTCCTTCTTCCTAATCTTCCCGAATAACAACTTTGTGTCTGCCAGCCAAACGAAGCAATAAACAAATAACACTTCAGCATCATCACGAAGGCGTCTTGGGGTTGTTTCTAGGAGGAATTTGTACACCACTTTGGGAGTTGTAATAGCACATTGTTCCTTTGTTCATTCGCGAGCCACACCTTTTATCAATTAGCTAGGGAGCATGAACCCCACCGGCAAGACAGACGAAGAATTGAATACCCCCACCCCAACTAGCACGAAAGTCTAAAGGGTTGAAGTGAAATAAGCTAAACTACGAATGCTTGTCTTTTGTGCCCTCTTCTTTGATTGTGAGGCTTTCGTGACCATGCCCGACCGCCTGACTCGGGAGAACTGATTCATGGTCTTAGGTTCTCGATATACCCTCAAATAGTAGCATGTCATGCAAATACTGGTACATCCGTGGCGCCCAACTACCAGATTGTCATGGGGCCCCGCCGCTCACAAGGGAACTATATGTCGTGTAGGTTTAAGCAGTCACATGTAGTACCCTAGTCCAAGTTACAGCTAGGTGGAAGCGGGCCGATGCCATTGACAAACTAGTCGGTGTGAGAACAAGACGTCCATGTTGGACTCGGCAGCTGCAAACCTAATCGGTAGTAGAAGCTTTACACCATGCCAGAACAAAACAGCGGAAAGAAATATAAGACAAGATTTTGAGGTACTCTGACAATCTTTGAACAAGAGCGAAGCCCCTACTTTAATGCATCTGTTGAGATGCCATCCCCAGCCATCTTTCAAGCCAAAGATCCCGACACTACGCAATCCACTTGCCAGGCGCTCAAACAGAGATACTTCGACGTCGCGGCGTTGCATGCTCGATCCACATTCACGTAAAGTGCCACATGCTAAGCCATCCCGTCTGCTTAGTATCTAGCGCTCACAACTGCAGATGTGACAGTCAGTAGAATTAAGCATGAAGATAGGATGTAACCAGGATGCAAGGTTGTAAGTGTACCTTAGATATTGTATATGTATATATACATTGATCTCTTTCAACCAGGTAAGACCTGAATTAAGATCATGGTGTTGATCCAAGCTAGCTGAATACCCCACCACCCCACCCCCGGCAAAAATACCACCAACCTCCATCGCTGCTGCACCACCACCACTAATATGTCAACTAGAAGCAGGCTATTTGCACGTTTTATAATCTGAAAGTACGGATGTGTATGCATCCAGTGTTGGGATACCGCGGTCGCCCTACACAGCAAAGGTAGCTTAGTTGAGGCATCCATTCATTACACCTACACTCGCTGGTCTGGGTGGCGCCGTTCACCTTGGCCTTACATGAATAAATGGACTAAAAGCTAGATAGGTATGTGGGAAAAGATGGAATAAAGGAACTGGGGATATTCATTCCCTCCATTTCTCCTAGGCACTGTCGTCTTGCAAAATGGTCGCTGGGCATCCATCCATGGTTTGTCGCATTGTGTTTTTGCCGAGCTCATCGCCTTTTGGTATAGGCGCCGTACGCTTTCGAGCTGCGGCTTACTGCTCACTGTGATAATTGCAAGGCTGACAAAATGAGCGGCCTACCTATACTCGACATTGACAGACACCCGTCTGGAAGCATCACAGGAAGCATCACTGGAAGCGTTACTATAAATTGTGCTGAATGCTATATATGGACACGGGCTATGCCACAAAAGAAGAGAGACAACCTTCCGAGGCGTTTGTTCCAGCGGGTCACTTATTTTGCCACTTATTTGCATGGGTTAGTAGAATGTGTGCATGCTGAGTTTTCGACCCTTCAGCATGCGGCGAAGAGATGGCCTGGATCTGATATTAGGATAGGGGAAGTAACGAGGTACTGTTCGTCTAGGACCGGTGCGACAGCCTCAAAATACTACTGGGTAACTTAATGTGCTGAGAAGCAACGTGAGAAATATCCCCCTTAATTCTGCTCCTCCCTCCTTTCCCCTTCTCTTTTCTTGTCTTTCTCGCCATCCTCGAGTTTTTAACTCACTTTTCACACGTTTATTTTTCATCGTTCTGTCTCTCATTCGTTCTATTTAGAGTGGTATAGAATACGTGAATGACTGCTGTACGTTAGTTCCTGGCTACATATCTTTATTATTTCTTACCTTGCTTCACTTTCAAATCTCGTCTTCATTCGTTGCCATATCCTACAATGTTTATCGATACAACGTACCACGGCACGCACCCAAGCCGATCTTTCCATATTGTTCCTGCTATTGGAAATGGTGCTTTATAATTACTTATAACCCTATTATTTTAGCCGCTTTGGTAGTCCTCAAATGGGATGGCGGCTAGGACCAGAGGCCCAATGGAAAGAGAGTCAAGAGCCGGTAGTTATGCGGTCCTGCCAAGCATTGTCCCCAAGCACCTTTCTTGGGCGAAAAAAGGTATCCGAGTCTCGCAAACATTTGCGACAAGAGACTCTTAGTGCTTTTGGTTGCAAAAGCGAGGGTCTTGGAAGCTATTTGTTTCTTAGCCGGCAGTTACAAGCTGGCGTATACCTTGGACTAATATGCCCCACATAGGAAGGTACGAATGCTGGGCACCTCTACCTCTATCCATGCAGGAGCGGGCGCACGGACCGTCGCGTTCACTCGCCGGCTCAGCGCTACCTGCAGATGGCACTCACCAAGAAAGGATCTCATGTCCAAAACTTCACCACGTGCGCACACAACACCACCGCGGCTCACCAATCTGTGCATCTCATCACGCGAAACCAAGCCGCGATCCATTCTTGTACTTTTCATTGTCTCTCATCCAATTGCGGACGCGAGTAGACCAATCTCAGCCAGCCAGCCATGTCTGTGAACGGCGAGGACGACTACGGCGGCAGCTCCATGCTGCCACCCGACCTCTTCGACAAGACCACCCTCGTCTCCCTCGCCTCGACGGTTCTGATCCTGCTCACGGCCTACGCCCTCTCAGTCAAGTGTCTTTCGCCCGCCACGGCAAGGCCCCTGCGCGTCCTCTTCATCTGGCACGCCTTCGACGCGCTCATCCACTTCTTCCTCGAGGGCAGCTTCCTGTACCACTGCTTCTTCTCGTGGATCCCCACCAGCTTTGTGCTCGAGACGGAGGACCTGTACTACCCGACTGCCTTCAACTATCTCGGAACAGGTGCCGACCGCGTGTACGGTCCCCAGTCTGCGCCGGATAACCCCTTTTCGCAGCTGTGGATGGTGTATGCCAGGGCCGACAAGAGGTGGGCTGGTGCTGATTTGGTACGTCTTTTTTGGGGGTTCTTTTTGTTCTTTTCATTCTTTTCATTCTTTTCATTCCTTTTATATAATCTCGATAGCGTATGAGCGATCGGAAATTCTAGGCGAAGACTGGATAAATATCCACCTTGGGGTTTAGTACATCAGACAGTATTTATTACTAACACGGTTATGAACAGACTGTTATCAGCCTCGAGCTCCTTACCGTGTTCGCTGCAGGTCCTCTCGCGTGCTATATCTGTTACCTGATTTCAAAGCAAGATCATCGAGCCTATCTTTGGATGATCATTGTGGCTACTGGCGAGCTGTATGGAGGTAAGTTGATCCCACTTGTCTGAGCTTTCGACGTGCACTCCCAAGCACTCAAGGGTGAATCGAGAGTTGCTCAACATACCACTAACCAAACTTACCAGGATTCATGACCTTCTGCCCTGAGTGGCTCACCGGGAACGTCAATCTCGACACCAGCAACTGGATGTACCTCTGGCTCTACTTGATCTTTTTCAACACCCTCTGGGTATTCATCCCCCTCTACGCCATCTACGTCTCGTGGGGTGAGATCACCAAGGCTTTCAACGTTGCCGGCTTGAAGAAGACCCGCTAGGAGCGATCTTCCAAAAAAGGCCGCCGCTTGATACCCCCCGGAAAACAGGAGCAGGCATCTGTCTCTCGTGGCAGGGCTCGCAGGTCTCGAGCTGACATACTCATCGACAACCTGGATGCCGCCAAGAACGCCTCGCAGGCCGAAAGCCACGTCGCTGAACAGTGGGAGAGGGACGAGGAGACGGAGCGTTATCTGGAAGCTCTGGGGCATGCTGCTCATATGCAGCAGACCTGATCAATTCAGCTACCTATATGTAGCTACCAAGGTAATTACCGAGGTTGATATCATCAAGGAAAGTGTGCCTTATCTCAGCATTCGTGGTTTCGGCCCGTTTTAAGAACAAGACCGATTCCGCACACCCGTACTACCTAGTGTGTTAGACACTGGCACATGGCGATGAGTTCACAAGATGAAGAAAATGCGTTGATCCACCCTTTGTCTTTTCTCTCTGTTTTCTGAATGCGTTGGGTGATTGTGATTTCTAAGAGCTAATAAATAAGGACGCTAGGTAGGTACCGCACCTAGAGCAGAGTAAGTTCATAAGGTGTGGGCATACTATGTTCGGAGGTCTTTCTGCAGTCTTTAAGACATGTCGAATTGTCATCATCAAACCCCATTCAAACGACATCCATCGGTCCTACATTATCTAGGCTTATATGACAGGAAATACCTTTCAGCATCAGTGTGGCCTTGGTAAGTGCTGCTCACATCCCCATCTTGTCCCCGTTGCTAATCACGTAGCTAATATAGGCACCCTACGAACCTGTGAAACCCATGCTTGGAGAGCCAACATCACCCACGTCTCGTTCATTTCATCCCTATTTTATTACCTGGTAGTCCTACAAAGCGGGCCATTCTGGCTCGACAAGCCTCCCTGGATGTGTGAGTAAATAAATGTGCTGTTGAAACGTTGGTTGATAGGTTGATAAGAACTGCTTTTCAACTACTATACAGCACTATACAGCTCATGAAACCTTTCAGCTTGTCGCAACTCACACCCATCACAAATTTATCCAAGACTTACAAAATTTAACGTCTATTCATTCATTCACTCATTTATCCATCTGAAAACCACTTAGGCCTCTATTAATAAATCTAATAAAACCACGTCTTCTTCGTTTTCCCTCTCTTGAAAACTTCCTCGTCTTGTCCTTCATTTTCCCACCAATTCTTCATGAAAGCCTCCTTCCCTTTCCCCTCACCCTTCCTATTCTCGTTCTCTTCCTTGTTCGTCTTATCATTCTCCATATCAAAGATCCCATATAATCCTCTCGTCTTAAACTCCCTAATTTCCTTCTCTTCCTCCTCCCTCTTCCGCTCTAGTTCTTCCATCTTCTCGGCGACCCTGGCCGGGGAAACCAGCACCTTGGTACTAACCATCATCTTCACCTTGCACATACCTCCCTTCCTCTCCACAAGGTCGTCGTACCAGAGAGCGGGGCGGACGACGAGCGTCACTCTCTTTGCTGCTTCCTCTTCTTCTTCTTCCTTCTCTTTGACCTTATCCCCTTTCCTAGTCTTGTTTAGAATGTCCTGATCCAGTTGTTGATCCTCGACATTCCTCAACGCCTGGAAGCCTCGCACGTCAATGGGTCCATCCCTTGGCTGGCCTCTCTCTTCCAGAGCCTGCTTCTGAGCCTCCAGCCACCACCCAAGATCCTCCTCGTCCATCTTTTCGTCTATGCTCACATCGTCCATCCATCCTCCCCCGCTGCCTGTTCCCCTTCCCACTCCCCATCTGCCCCCTCGCCCCTTGGGAACTCGTTGCCCGCACAGCAAGCCATCCCTTCCAGGGGGCCACACAACTTCGAACAACATCTTTTCCCGCGTCGCTGCCAATATGTCAAACTCTAGCGCATCGTCCACGATCTCCATCATTCCATCATCCCAGCCCTTGACCTCGCTGCCGCAGCGACGAAACGGAAGCAGAACCTTCAGTATCTCCCGAACGAGATCGTCTCGTGCGCCTTCCAGAGCTTTTCCGGGACGATGGAGACGAATCAAGGCTCTGGATTCCAGGGCTGCTTCGCGATGTTGTTTCCTCAGCGCCCCGGAATCGGCTTTTCCCCCTCTGAGATGCGCCATTCGCTCCTCGCGAAGGTCCACGGCGGCTTTCCGCTCCTCGACTCGCTCCAGCACCCTGTCGATTTTCTCTGCTTCTTCCGCTTCCTGCGCGCTGGCTGCTGCTGCCTGCGCTCGGCACCGAGCACGAGTTGTCGCCTCCCGCCTAGCATCCCTGGCGTCCAGGCTCCAAAGCCCCCTCTGGAAAAGATACTCCTTCAGCGTGGCCCAGACGAAGGACTCAACCCACAGCCTGCAGTGCGTGCGGCTGGCGAGGTAGCGCTTCGTCCCGAATGCGAGGCCCCGGGCGAGGCGCCAGAGGAACGCCTCGTAGGGCAGGGCCACGCCCTCCGGCTGGCCCCCGGGCCCTGCCTCGCCGCCGGACGGCGCTCCCCGCTGGCGTCGCCTCCTCTCCCCGCCCCCGGCTCTGGCGTCGCCCGCGGAAGAAGCTTCGGCCGAGAGGCAAGCGCGGCGAAGAGGGTCCGCGGACCCAAGCCCGGCGGGCAGCGGACCCAAGAAGAATCTTCTGCTCCACCCCGAGATCTTGTCCCCGAGCAGCTCGAACGCGCTCGCGAAATCATCCTGCGTCAGGGCTATCGAAGGGCTGTCGTCGTCCGCGTGGAAGACGTTCGCCTTCAACGCGGGCCTCCGGGGCAGCAGCTCGATGGAGTGGTCCTCCCTGGGGTCGAACCCCAAGACCGGGCGGCCGGAAGAGGAGGAGGAGGAGGAGGAGGAGGAGGAGGGAGAGTCCGCGTTGCATCTCTTCAGGCCGTTTTTCTCCTCTTCCTCCCCGCGCCTCTCGGCCGTCCGCGCGCGCGGCGAGAATCGCCCCGCACGGCCCCGCGGCTTCGGGTCCGGCGGAGATCGCGGCTGGTACCACACCACCGGCGGCCTGCCGCCTTTCCCAGCAGCAGTAGTAGTAGTAGTAGTAGTAGTAGTAGTTCCCCTTTCCGTCGCAGCTCCTCCGCCGGGGGTTTTCCTGCTCGGCGCGCCGGCTTCGAGGTCCGCCCACCTGACGCGCTTCGGCTTGCCGCGGCCCTCCTCGCCGGCCGTGCTGCCGATGGCGGTCTTGAGAAGGCCCTTCTCGCTCCCGCCCATCCTGCCCCTCCTCCCCCTCGAGGGTCTCTCTCTCGACAATCCCATGGCAGTGAACGGACTCGGCGGTCCCTCGCCGTCGTCGTCGTCGTCGTCGTCGCTCTCGCCATCGCTGTCCGAACTCGCCGGCCCGAACGACAGCAGGGGCTCCACTTCCGGGCCGTAGCCGTAAATCTCCGGGTCCCTCAGCGCACGGGGCGGCAGGGGCCTCCCGTTCCTGAATCTTATCCTCCTCCGACTCCTCCTCCGACTCCATCTCCCCCCCCCACCACCCTCCGACTCCGGGGGCTCGTCGCCTGGCAGCCTGATGGGCTCCAGCCTGGGAGGAGGAAAGTAGCCGTTCTTGGAGACGAACTCGTGAAAATTTCGCAGCGGGTCCGGCCCGGACTGCTTTCCCTTCAAGTCTCGCATGTTTTTACGCGCCGCGCGGCCACCACAGCTACGTAGCTATGCTGCTGCCAAGTAGTGTAAGCTGATTAATGATTAGCGAGTAGGTCGGTTAGGGCGGGCGGGGGGGGGGGGGTGGGTGGTGAGAAGGGGAAAACCGTGCCTTGGGGCCGAAATGTTTCCGATGCTGAAAATTTGGCGAGAGCTTGCTTGTAGAAGGTTCCTTCGCCACCGCCAAGACAGACATATATATATATGTGTATAGATATTCGTAAAACAATCGTTCAATGTCAAGCCGAGGAAAACATTTCTACAATACCCTTTCGAAAACCCAGTCTTCCTGCCGCGGCACGCTGGCCACATTTATCAGGTCAATCAATGCTCTGTAGGATGTCTCTTTTCTTTGTTTCTCCCTGTGGCAAAGCTGGAATCACCTTTTTGGTGCTTTTCCCTTTGTGCTTCTCTTGGTTAAGAAGACGAACGGTTCCGCCGGACAATGATACAAAGGACTATCTACAAAACTTAGCATTCCTAGTCATTCTTGAATGCGTTCGGAATGATGCGTACTACCTAGATAGTTGTAAGCTCAACATACCCGGTATTTCGCTTGAAAAAAGCATTAATGGTAAGTATGGTGGTGCATTGGATAGACGAAGTTCGAGGGGCCGATACCATTTCAATGTTCCCACATGCATCTCGCTCCAATATCACATTACTTGGAAGAAAAATCCAATACAGTTATGCCTACAAACCAACACTCGTGCCCTATCATGCCGCACCCCCACCACCTCCTTCACTCTCACTCCCCTTCCTCTCAGCACTATTCCTCGCCGTCTCAGGCTTCTCCACCGTTGCTTCCCCATCCTTCGACGTCGTCCCCGACACTGGATTCGATGTTGTCGCTGTCGGCCCCGTAAATGGCTGACGAGGAGAAGTTGCTGCCGCCGCCGCGGCAGGCGGTGGGGGCGCACTCTTAATCTCCCTCGCCGCAACCGTATCCGCTAGGAACTTGCCCGAATCCCCAAACCCATCAATCTTGCTGAGTTTGGTTTTGAAGTATTCCACGTCTCGCATCATCCTATTTCATCATCACTGTGTTAGCAAAAACCATTCCTGCTTGCATCTCACATCTCCACGTATATATGTTGGGGTGAGATGGCAAGGGTAAAGAGGGTAAAGGCTATGGGGAAAAAAAAAAAAGAGAAAACATACCTCCCATGCCCTTTCTCCGTCTCAACCTCCGCAACCGCAAACGCCGTCCCAAAAGACTCCTTATACTTCTCGAAAACCTTCTCCATGATCCCCTTCACGATATGCTCCGGCAAGTGCTTGCTCAGCACTCTGTGAAGCGTCCCTGTTTCCTTCGCCAGGGTCTCAACGTACGCGTTCTGTCCTCCTACCGCCTCATCATCCCACCTAATACCCCTAACAACCTTCGCATGCAGCCCCGCCCTACCCGCCATAATATCAACAAGCTTGTCCTCAATGTTCCTCATGTGCTCTTGGTACGCCCTCCTGATCTTGTCGTGCTCCGCCAGGACCTCGTTGTCTCCCTCTCCAGTCAAGTGTCTCCTCGCAAATTCCCTCGCGTACGGAATCAGCATCTCCACAAAATGCACTGACTGGCTCGCCAAGGCAAGATGCTTGGTCGTAATATTCTTCAAGCCCGCCGACCTTGTCGCTCCCGCCCCCAGGATGAGCTGCGTGCACCTCCTATCAAAAAGATCCAGGTACGACAGCAGCGACGACGAGATCTCGCTCGTCATGGCCGGGATCGCTGACGATAAATGCAAAAACTGGTTAATACCGTGCAGACACAAAATCGCGCTGCTGGGTAGCATGAAGCTCTCCTCGTTGATACACGCTGTTCGCACTTTCTCTTTTGAAGACGGAGCAGGCGTTCCATTCGTTTGTTGCTCCCTCTTCTCCCGTTCCTGAACTTCCTCCTCATCCTCCTCCTCCGAATAAGGAGCCCATATCATCCCCACCTCTGCCCAGCACGCCGCATCCCTCTCCACCGCTTGTAAAATCCTCTGCAACACTTCGTTGTCCCTCGGGGTAAAATCCCTCGCGTTCCACTGGTCAGACTCCATACTCTGCGCCAACTTCTGCTTCTCCCTGTCCCCGTGCCTGCCCACGAAATCCCTGATTTGTCCATTGACGATATTTTTCAGCAGCGTGCCACTCCTCCCAGAAATGGCCTCGCACTCGTTCGCAAAGTGCAAGTTGAGGGTAAAGTATCGCAAAAACCGAACGAGGCCCAACCCGCTGGCCTGGCTGGCCCGCACTTTGAGTACCTTCACAATCTTGTCCTGTGCCATGTCCACGGCCGATCCTAGTAGGTTCGCCATATCCAGCACGCGTTGAATCTCTGCCAGCATCTCCATCGCCGCAGAATCCGCTGGATTGCTCATCAGGTCGATGCTGGGAGACCTAACAGGTGATCTCAAAGGCGGACTCCTGAGAGGCGATTTCAACATGCCGCCGTATGTCCCGTCATCCTGGCCCGCAGAGCTTGTAACGTCCAGCAGCACCTTAACTTGTGTCGTCAACCTCCTGAGCGTCTCCGCCACCCCAACGTAAATCTTTGTTAGCAGTTCTTCCGCATCCGCCGGATCCAGCGCCCTTAGGTTCCGGGCCAGTATCGACGACTTCTCCTGCTGCGAGCGTTGTCTTCCTGCTCCCATGGTTGATGACGACATCATGGACTCGTTGTCGTCGTCGTTCGAGCTCGGTAGAGGCTTCCTCACGAGGTTTCGAATCTGGTGCAGAATGGCTTCCCGGAAGACGGTGGCCGCGGTCGAGAGGTGTCTTGCTCGATATAAACCTGTGATTATCGGGACCAGTGATTTTCGTAGTCCCGTGGTGTTCGTCGCATAAGCTGGGAATGCGGATGGCTCCCTGGCGTGACCTCCTCTTGCGCGTCTTGATGAACTGCTCCATCTTAGTAGAATCTCCTGGTTTGATACTGAATCCACGTGCTTCTGAATGTCTTGCAGTAGAATATTGACAAACTTTTGTTCGTATGCCTTGCCGATGCGGAATCGCAGGGTGTCTAGGTCTGCGCTCACACCTTGCAAAGCTGTCGCACCGCTTAAATCTCGTAGTTGCATGGACTGTTGCCCCTTCTGCAACGTGACCCTCGGATCTTCTTCACCCATAATTAGCAATTCCAGCGAGTCTATGCTGTCCAGAGCCTTGTCGATGTGGCCCGAATCCACGAGCTCCTCGCATCTGGCAACACCCTCAACTATACGTTTCAACTGCAAGACCGCGTCGTTTAGTTGCTGTAGGTTATCCCTTGTTCGGCGTTTTTGTACTATATCCATCCCCGTCGTCGCAATCTCCCCATCTAGCGCCTCCAACTCCTTGCGTAGCAATTTTATCTTATCCACAGAATCAGCAGCCTCGGAGTGAAGCTCCCTTAGTGATCCCAGAGCCGAGAAGAACGTCGTAGATGCGGTCGAGATGGACGAAATCAGATGCATCTCCACTGTATCCATGTACCAGGAGAGTTTTTCCTGCAATATCGCGTTCGTGGCAAGAGCTTTTCTTGGCGCCATAGCGCTACCATTTTGACTTTTTTCCTCAGACGAGCCCAGTGGTGGCCGTACCACCTCTGATTTCTCGCTCACAACGTCGAAAGTTCGAGGGTTCTCAAGGTGGAAGTCTTCGTCGAAGTATACGTTTGGAATTGTCGATAGAGGGGCCGGGCCCTGGGTTGGCCTGCGGCCGTGACCGAAGCTTGATCGTCGATGGTGACTAGGTGCATCTCCCATACCCGTCATAGTAGCTAGGGAAGCCTTCCTAGACGATGAAGGCCGGCTCCTCGGGCGTAGATGGTTATCGTCGTCACCGTGTCGGCTTCGGGGACGATGGTGTTGATACGATTCTTCTTCCGATTCCTTCACTCGTTGAAGCTGCTCATACAGACTTCCCACTTGGGAGAGGTACGACTTGAATTCGGATGACTCGACGATGGGGATGTTGGTCAGTGTTACTGGAGGGATGTCTTTCGCTGTAGGTGGCTTATGGGCACTCGATGCGGGAGCGACCGCATGAGGGACGAGCCCCGTTCGAACGATCGGCGGTTGCAAGAGGGTAGAAATTGCATTCTGGCCGGATTCCAACACGGCGCTGGACCAGCTTGATGTGGATGTGTCGAGTGTACCGCCTATGGAGTGGATCGAGCTGGCAGTAGAGCCACGCCGCGACGGCTTATGGAATGGGAATTCCTGGTGTCGCGAGCTTGGTGATAATGGCGATGCCAGACTGTCGACGGATTTGCCAGCGCCCGGAGTTGAATACATGGTTGGGGGGGGGGGGGGAGGAGAGGCTCGACCGTCGAAACGTGGTGAACTCGGGAAACTGCTGCTAGGGCTACCGCGGGATCATTGCGGGTTGCGAGAGGCCTGGAGAGACATGAGCCGGTATGATGACTGGCACCGAGTGCGGCTTGTATACAGAGTGATGGGTTTGATATGGATTATTTCCGGGGAGTGGGACAGCTAGATTTGACGCTATTAAGGTCGACAACACAGGCACCAGTTTAGCTCATACCAGCCGCAGATGGATGAAAGTTGAGCACAGCCTACGCCTGCAGTAAGGGGTGCGTATCTTGTTGCGATATGGAATCAGAAGCTACTAGCATGGGCAGGTTATCATCTTATCATCACGTGTGACGCCGAATCCCTGCGTCTAACAGGGAAGAACCCATCGCGTTCCACCAGATCCTGAATTGGTATAATGCGCCTGCAACCACTTAAACAAAAGACGCGACACACCACGACCTGAACGCGTCCTATTCTAAATTGCCCCTCCATGTTGCCCACCATCAACTGTCAACAGCAGCATCGTGAACCTTCCTGCCAGGACTGCCAAGACTGCCAATTAAGGTTCTTCTGAATTGCCTTTCCTCAAATAAGTCACACCGGTCACCAGCGCGTTCATCCAAGCGTTAGCAAACAACAAGACACACCCCGACCCATTGAACAAACCCTCCCATCATGGATCATCGATCGGTCTACTCGGCCCGCCTTCACGATTCTCGGTTTGGCGAGAACGACAGCAGGCTCGACCTATTGAAGAAGCTTCAAAGCTTCATCTTTGACTTCCGTCTAGATAATGCATATATCTACAGGTAGCTAAGATGGGCCATCCACCCACGGTCTAGTTGCTAACTGTCTCGATGACAGGGACCAGCTGCGCGAGAATGCCCTCCTCGAGAGGTACTACTGCGACATAGACATCGGTGACCTCGATAAGTTCAGCGATGAACTTGCACAGCAACTGTTTGCCGAGCCCACCGAGGTCATTCCACTTTTCGAGGAAGCATTGAAGCAATGTACACACAGAATCGTCAGCCCTACCAGCGTAACCGTCGACCTCCCTGACCACCAATTGCTCCTACACTCAACTGCCGAGGATACTCCCATCCGAAACCTTGACTCTCTTACCATTGCAAGGCTAGTCCGAGTCCCTGGTATCGTAATCGGCGCGTCGGTCATGTCGTCCAAAGCCACCGAACTCCAGATAAAGTGCCAAAACTGCGACCATACATCGCGTGCTCCCGTGTCCGGCGGCTTTGCTGGCGTCACCTTGCCGAGAGTGTGTGGGAGAGTGCGACAAGCAGGTGACTCTACCACAAAGTGCCCTCTAGACCCCTACTTTGTCGTTCATGAGCGGTCACGCTTTGTCGATCAGCAAGTCATCAAACTGCAAGAGGCTCCAGACCAGGTCCCCGTGGGAGAATTGCCTCGCCATGTGCTCATCACAGCTGACCGCTACCTCACAAACCGTGTTGTACCCGGCTCCAGATGTACCATTACCGGGATTTTCTCCATCTACCAAAACAAGTCCTCCAAGAACTCAAACACTGGAGGCGCTGTCGCCATTCGCACACCGTATCTGAGGGCGGTCGGAATTGAGACAGATCTCGACCAAACAGCCAAGGGCCAAGCTACATTCTCCGAGGAAGAGGAACAAGAGTTTCTGGAACTAAGCAGGCGACCGGATCTGTACAAGATCTTGGCTGAATGCATTGCTCCCTCTATCTACGGGAACGTGGACATCAAAAAGGCCATTCTATGTCTTCTTTTAGGTGGCTCCAAGAAGATCCTGCCCGACGGGATGAAGCTTCGTGGTGATATCAATGTGCTCCTGCTCGGTGATCCGGGTACAGCCAAGTCACAATTGCTAAAGTTCGTCGAGAAGGTTGCGCCAATTGCCATCTACACGTCCGGTAAGGGCTCGTCGGCGGCTGGTTTGACCGCCTCAGTGCAACGAGATCATTCAACCAGAGAGTTCTATCTCGAGGGTGGTGCTATGGTACTAGCCGATGGTGGTGTGGTTTGTATTGACGAGTTTGACAAGATGCGTGACGAGGACAGAGTGGCCATCCACGAAGCCATGGAGCAGCAAACAATTTCTATCGCCAAGGCAGGTATCACGACAATTCTCAACTCTCGAACTTCTGTTCTTGCCGCGGCCAATCCGATTTTTGGTCGCTACGATGACATGAAGACACCCGGAGAGAACATTGATTTCCAGACTACCATCCTGTCCCGTTTCGACATGATTTTCATCATCAAGGACACACATGACCGGGCTCGCGATGAGACGATGGCAAAGCACGTCATGGGCATCCACATGGGAGGCCGCGGTATTGAGGAGCAGGTTGAGGCTGAGGTTCCTGTCGATAAGATGAAGCGATACATCAGCTACTGCCGAACGTGAGTGCCCGTCATCCCGTCATTTTTTGAAACCGAATTCGTAACACTGACCGTGTTTGTGTACGTAGTCGATGTGCTCCGAGACTAAGCCCCGAGGCTGCTGAGAAGCTCTCGTCTCACTTCGTCAGCATCAGACGACAAGTCCATGCGGCTGAGCTCGAGGCGAATACCCGCTCCTCCATCCCTATCACGGTCCGCCAGCTCGAGGCCATCACACGCATTACAGAGTCGCTGGCCAAGCTCACCCTATCGCCGTTTGCGACGGAGGCGCACGTCGAGGAGGCCATCCGACTCTTCCTGTGTTCTACTATGGATGCTGTCAATCAGGGAAGCAACCAGGGTAGTCGTGAGCTCAATGACGAGGTGACCAAGATCGAGTCTGAGCTGCGGAGGAGGTTGCCTGTTGGTTGGAACACTAGCCTGGCCACCCTACGACGTGAAATGGTAGAGGGCAAGGGCTTCAGCGAGCAGGCTCTGAACAGGGCGCTGATGATAATGCAGAGAAGAGAGCAGCTTGTGTTTAGAAACCAGGGATCAAACGTGTTCCGAACAGCAGCATAGAAAAACGCACAGTTGTGCTGTAAGGTCTGATAGTGAAATTACAATGGTGATCTAAAAAAAATAAAAAAAATAAAAATAAAAACATCTGCGTCTCAAAGGCTATGGTTTGTTCTTTTCGCTGGGTTCGGTGTTTCTGGAGCATGGCGACTCACGGCTTGGGTTTGGGATTTTTCGAAACAAAGTAATGGGCATAGTTGGCGAGTTGGGTGTTAACTGTTGATCAAACGTAGTACAGTAATTTCCTGAGGGTTACATCTTGCATCTCTCCCGATTCGATTTGTACTCTCCACCTGCAGCCATGCACATTTCCACCAGTTTGTCGCTTTGTGAGACTGTATCTACCCCCACTTTTTCTAGCAAGTACCACGAGTGCGGGACGGAAGTCAATGCATATCCCCCACCGGGTATTCCAATGTCACCATGAGATTTTCACTGCCTGTACCGCGGCGATAATGTGAATGGTCGCGGGATTTTGGTTTGAAACACGATGATTGCGTCGAGGACTAAATATACCTATTGTACCATTGGATATAATAACCCCTATATATCTCTTGCAATCCTGGAAATGTAGTCTATCTGCTGCTCCTTTCCCCTTCGTCAAGTTTCTGGTAGAATCCTTCGACCGCTAATCCTGCAATCAAGATGCGAGTCGGGGAGTGGCCTATCACATATGGCCCGGTTCAGCCTGGCTGATTCTTGGCTTTCTGATTGCGTGACCGTTCTGGAAGAGAATCCCACAGAACCCGCATTGAGCAGGTGGGCTTCCTTTTGACCTTATCAATCAACACCAACGACATTCAGTGAGTGGAAGATACATAGCTCTCTGGAGGCCCTCTTGCTTTGGGAAGGTCCCTTGAAATTTTATTCTTTTTGTGCTTGTCGGCGGGCGGGCGGGCCGGGGAAACTGCCCGCCCTGTTAGATGCTTCATTTAAAAGAAAATCTTCGGTAATACTTATTAGAGGTTCTCAAAAATCTAATAGGCCGGCCACCTCAGTTATTGCGGCGTGGCTCACTCTATCGGCAGAGCCAAATTGCCAAAAACGGCACAACAAGATAGTAATATTCCAAGCATACGTGCGCACGGTAGCACCGACGGGACGCGGACTTCTCCACGACCAAGCCGAGGTGGGCGACTACCCCGAGCGAAGATGTGTAGCGCCCGCGAAGGGGGAAGGGCTTGGAGGACTTTACCAGGTAGTTGCTCGAAAACAGCACTATACTATGTAGAGGAGCGGCCGTAAACACTAGCTAGGCGGCATTAGAGATTAATCAACTGCCTGCGAATGTTTGCGCGTACGGAAGGAGTATGATCAGTTCCTATTTCAAAGGGACCCCATTTCCTTCCCCCCCTTGCCAGACATACTAGATTCTAGGGTGTGCATATCAATATTTTCCCATGCGATTCCTGGTTCCCACCATGACGGCAGATGATGAACACTTTGCGACAATTTACAATTGGACCCTGTCAGTGGACGACATTGGCAGGAGGTGATGGGAAGTGGCCTTTTATTTATTTATTTTATTTATACTTTTATAAAATCTGTGGCAAACCACTGCTGCGGAAGAAAACCTTGCCTTAATGCATAAAGCCGGGGGGGCGAGATAAGTAGGCGTTTTATTACTCATGTACTCCTCTAGGAAAGCCAGGAGCTCAGAAGGCCCTTCCAGGGATGTTCTGACCTATTGGATGAAGGTCTTTGCCCACATGGCCAGGTTGCCGGGAGGCATGCAGCGGACTGCGGTGGCCGCCAAGCCTGGCAGGTCCGGCTCCCACCAATCATAGTTCGAAGAGCATCCCCCTTTTATACCATAATTCTGGACCATATTTCCATGGAAGCAGGAAGGAACTGTTGACGTTGGGTGGACATGCGGTGCCAGAACCCTGGCTGGCAAAGAAAGGTAACTTGAAGAGAAGGACATTCGAAATCCATGAAGCCACTCTCTGTTCCCACCGTTTATAACCCTTTGTGCGGTGCGGAATATGCATCCGTACTCTCTAGTCTTTACGTAGTAGTGCCTCCTTATTGTGGGAAAGCCAAGAGCCAAGACAAGCCGTCTGGTGAGCACATATCTAGGGTTGGCAAACTCTTGGCATAATTCTTGAAAGGCAATGCGCCTCCTTTTTCTTCTTCCCGTCCAAATTTAAAAAAGGCTCGCTCAAACCAACGGACGGAAGAGTGTCGACAAGTCAGATACTGAAAGAAAAGTGTGTGTTGGGAAAGAAAAGTCGAGTCGTTGCTTCTCACTTAAAGTCGATATTAGATCCCCCCCAAGATCCATCTCCCGTCGGCCTTTACCCTTGCAACCTTCCATCTTGGCAATCGAGGAGTTGGCCACACTGTCCCTCCCACTGCCTGCGAACTGCCTGACCCCCTCGCTGCTGCACCAAACACACTCATTTGAAGTCTTGGCTGGGAAAGGAGAGCCTCTACTTTCGGTTAGCCATTGTCCACGGCACACACCCTCGATCTTTACTCCATTACAGCCTTATCTATAAATTTACTTCTACGGCGCCAGCCCGCTTTGAATTGCATTTTCTCTCTTTTACCTTTTCTTCCGCCCTCCCTTTCTCTGACACCTTCCCTCTTCATCCTCCCCCTCCGTCCGTTTATATAGCTGTCAGCCATGCCTGCGGCACCAGGAACCAAAGGTGTGATCCAGTGGATCGAGGTAAGTTGAAGAACCCCTACGTGGCGGAAATTCCATGGTCTGGTAGGACCAAAATGACTTTTTTGTCTCGTTCGTGTTTGCTAACGCCTCTTTTTTCGGTGTCCAACAGGGCCTTCGTGGTCTTGTCTCTGTCTTTGTGGTCGTGACCCACGTCTCCCGCGCCTGGGATTACAGTTTATTCTTCCCTCGCGATAGCTCCAATGCAACCCCCCGTCTCCTCCAGCTACCAATCCTCCGAGTTCCTCCACAAGGTCGCATAGGTGTCCCGCTTTTCGCATTTCTCACCGGGTTTGTCTGCGCCGCAAAACCACTTCGTCTGGCATATCAACAGGACCAACAACATGCCGCCGTCATGTCCATGGCACGCAGCGCCTTCCGCCGTCCAATTCGCCTAATGCTTCCCGCTGCTCTCGCCACCTTTTGTAGTTTCCTTATGTCTATTGTTGGTGGATACAAGGCTGCAAACCGCTGCGACAGCCAATGGGTTCGCTTCGATGCACCCGGAACTGAGCCCTTTGGAACCGACCTCGCCCGGTTTCTCCGTACCCTAATCACGACCTGGACTGATGCTAACAACCCCTACGACCGGCATCAATGGGCGATGAAGAGACTCCTCATCGGTGCTTTTCAGGTTTACGGCGTCCTGATTGTTACTATGGGAATGCGGTTCCGCTACCGAATCATGGTGAACGTGACTCTTCTGGCCTACTGGTGGCTCAACCGAGGCCCCTTCACTGGTAAAGTCCAACCCGCTTGGCAGAGAGCATGACGTGTCGAATCCCCACTATTTATGCTCGGCCGCTCTAACGGAACGTCACAGAAACTTTCGGAGCACCCCTTGTTCTCGGAACCCTCGTTGCGGAACTTGGTCAGCACCAACCGACCCAGTCCTTTATAAAGTCTCGCCAACGCCTGCTCACCTATTTCGTCGCGCCCGTTATCATCATCCTTGGACTGTATTTGGGCTCTTATCCCCAGGAGCATGAGGACTGGGCACTCTGGTCGCGACACCTCGAGCAGACATTTGTGAGGAAGGGGGCCCCTGAAGGGCAAAGGGGCAGCTTCTTGGTTCCTGAGGGCACGTCTTCGCACCGCCGATTCTCGTCGATTGGGGTGATGCTTGTCATCACGGGCTTGTTCCTCGCACCCAGGTTCCAAGATGCGCTTGCCAACAAGTATCTGCAAAAGGCCGGGCAGTACTCTTTCGCCGTTTACCTCGTCCACGGAACGATCCTCCGGACTATTGGTGTATGGATAATCTACGGCATTTCGGGCGAACCGTGGACGAAGGCTGGAAAGAATCCTGACGGCTCTGATCAGACGCAAGAATGGATCCAGAGGCGAGGTCCAGTTCACGTCTTCATCAGCATTGTAGTATTTATTGTGCTCACATATTCGGCGGCCTACGCGTGGGTTCGTTGGGTAGACTCGACGTGTGCCCGAATCACCCTCTGGCTGGAGGCAAAAATGTTTCCGGGTAAGGACGCGGATTCAAATGCGTCCCAGGAGAAGCAGCTCCCCAAGCCAAATCAATATCCCGTATGACAATAGGGTCCTGGGTATCCTCCTTGCTTATACAACGCACCAAATACTTAATAAGAAGTACAGGGTCTGGGGTGGCGTAAGTTTTCATTTGAATTGGGATTCCAGCATTTACGTAACTCAGAGGCATGCATTATGAGTTCGGATTCGACATGGCATGTATTATCTCTGGCCAATGTCTTGTACTTTATTATTGTTTATTCGTTTTTCTCGGCCGTCTAGTAGTCGACTATGTTTCTCAGCCACATCAGCAGCACTGGAGAAATGCTCCAATACAAAATACCTTCAATGAGATATCTTTGAACTTAATGTCCCCGTTTTGTTTTCCTTTCTATGTATTCAGTATAGGGCTATTAAGAATATTACCTACAATAGAACGGGTAAAGGATATCTTCTGTATAAGCTGAGCCGAGATGTATTGATGTCGGAACTGTCTACGCCCGTACCTTAGCGCAGGCAGCGTTCCTCGGATATGCGACGATAGGAGTGCAAGACTTGTGAGGTTGAAATAAACTATTCTAGTGTCATTGGCTACCAATGTCACTCTACAAGGATGCAAAAGTCTAACCGCCGCTAATGCTCACCTTGTCGAGGTTGAGACGTCGTTGGAGCCGATTATCCGTACTCGATGTAGGTCAGGACGACACACGGGTTCTTCAATGTATCCCTTTTCGGCATATGTCTGCCCACTGTAGCCCTGGGATCATTGGATCCTGCTTGTAGTCAGTGGAAAATGGGGCAAAAATAATACCAGGTTCTGTCTAGAGGAACCAAACTTCTTCCAATGGCTTCTCTGCCACGCAGCTAGTGCGTTGAACTGTTTCTCGCAGGCTACTAGTAGTAGATGCATGTCAGATATGACTGTAGTAGGACTTGAGTGGCATGCCTATCACCCTGCCAGATATGTAACCAACAGTGGCAACTTCCTCAAAGAAATCAATACAAGAGGGAGAAACTGATAATCATATTGGAGATAAGATTTAAGGCTGTCACTGCTGTTTTGGTTTTTGGTGGATGCTGAATTTCACTAGCTTTTATTTCCTACAGCATGGGGCAGGAAACGCCTGCCTAGGATGCAAATATTGCCGTATTAGAGTTAGGTACGATATGGGATAAGGACCTTGATGCCTAGAAGGGGGATGAGGAGGTAAGAACAATTGGGTACGAGAGGCGCAAAACATAATGTCTAAAAGTTTTCATTCCTTCAGCTGGCAATTTGCCAATAACTTGTGTGAATAATTTTGTCGCACGACCCGATCTTACAGGGATTAATGGCCCTTACCTCAGCAGCTGCATGCACTTCCGATAACTAGTGGAGCCTGGCGGCCAGCGGTGCGGCAACGCCAGCCCAAGGGTCACGCCGAAGCAGAAGGAAGGGGGGCGCAATGCTCCAATGCTTTGGAATTCATAAACCTAACCGCACCCGCCGATAGGACTGGCTGTCACCTTCAAAGTCTGAGTCGTTATTTCATATTTGTACCCAGATAAATATTTCACGACTCGACCCTTAAACCCTCTACCTCTGCGCTTTGTAACTTGATCTCCTTCC
Organism: Zalerion maritima; assembly: GCA_022664585.2. Taxonomy (NCBI): domain Eukaryota; kingdom Fungi; phylum Ascomycota; class Sordariomycetes; order Lulworthiales; family Lulworthiaceae; genus Zalerion; species Zalerion maritima. Next base: position 66,112 of record JAKWBI020000096.1, read on the forward strand.
CCTTCCCCTTCGCTTTTTCTTTCTTCATGTTGAAACCTCGTCAATCTTTCTTCACGCGACCGTCCTTTCGTGTCCATCAGTCGTCATTTTTCATCCCAAATTAAGCGACCAAGTGAGAACGAGTGGTGTCAATTGTGACGATATCCTTAGTATTGTGTTTGTCAACGGGATACACCATTACTCCCTGCCACACGATATCTTCGAGTTTCCCACGTCCGCGGCTCCGATTGCAATTATTTACAACCATTTCTACCCTCCAACCCCACCTCCAGGCACCTGCCAGGCCTTCTCTCTCAAGATCCGATGAAGGCCACCACCTAGACTTCTTTTACCGCTTCATCAACACCACGGCCCGAACACCAAACGGCGAGACGCCTCGAAGCCCAACCGCGACAGCCACCACTACCATCATCACCTTAACCTTCGCATCCGCGCAATCATGTCGGGAGCATCGGCAACCAGAGCAGGTGCTAAACAACGCCTCATGTCGGAGTTAGCTAGCCTGCAGAAGGAGAACTGGGTCCACATCAACGACAAGACTGTATGTGTTCCAGCCACCCACTGGCATAGGTTCTATTTATCGTCGTCGCAGACGATTACAGGAATCCCCGGGATGAGTATCGAAGACGTGTATACTGACGGTCCTGCCTATAGCTCGAGAATATCTTCAAGTGGAAGTTTGCCCTTTGCGTAATCAACTCTGATAGCCTTTACAATGGAGGCTACTTTCGGGTATGTCTCTGCTCTATGTCTTTTTGTATCTTTATGTTGCCTCTAGGAGTGAAGTTGCTAATCTGGTCTACTCCTTTGCAGGCAGAAATGACCTTCTCTGATCAATATCCCTACTCACCCCCAACTTTCAAGTTCCTCTCGCCTATCATCTACCACCCCAATATCTATTCTAACGGAAACCTTTGCATCTCGATTCTCCATACCCCCGGCGAAGACCTCATGTCGGGCGAGTCTGCTAGCGAGCGATGGTCGCCCCTCCAAGGCGTAGAGTCAGTGCTTCGATCGGTACTTCTTCTGCTCGATGATCCCGAAATCAGCTCTCCCGCCAACGTCGACGCCGGTGTCCTATACAGGGACAACAGAACGGAGTACGAGGAACGGGCCAAAAAGGCTGTCGAGGAATCCCGCAAGCACATCCCCTCCGACTTTACCTTCCCAACCGCATTCGAGTCTGCCCCTCCCCCGAAGAACGAAGACAATGCCGATTTCTGGATGGAGAGCGACGAGGAGTTCGACTTTGGCAGCGAGAGCGACGAGGACATGGACGATTTTGAAGACAATAGCGATGATGACTGATCCTTTCATCTACCTACAGTACCCCGCTTCCGTCGTCTCCTTTGGGGTTTACGGTGCCATTTCTTTCCCCGTTGCCTGTTTTCGGTTCAACATTATACCAAATGCATAGCAGTGGGCTGGGGGCGTTTCATGGGCTCAGTTTCCCAGGTTGTTATTCCTGACCACTTCCGCATAGCACTGTCTTTTCTAGAAAGGGGGAAGGGTGGGAGCGCTACATTTTGGTAGGTCTCGCTCGGCATAGATGAATATTTCACATTACCCCTGATACAAGGCTTTATCTCTCCTGTACACCCGAGGCTAGAAGCCACATAGAATTAATATGGTTTACACCTCGAAGAATTTGGTGCTAGAGCATGGAAGAGAATTCCATTTAGTAGTTCTGAAGGTTCCACACATCCAGACTGTTTTCCTGTGGAATGTAGGTCAGTGTTGTACACGTACATTGAGTGGTTACGACAGAACATTTGTCGATAAGCTCTATCAGGCACCGAGGATTGTAAGTTGGCGCAACCATTGGCGCCTTGTACCTAACCTTGCCAATATTACAGCGACAGACCAATAAATGCAGTAAATTCTAAAGCAGAGTTGTATTATGTGGCAGCTTATTCTTAACAAAAGAGCTGCCTATCATGCATGACTACATCGGCACGAGTATTAATCCAGCCTGGAGGACCAGGCCCAGCTCAATGGACAAGGCCACAACCCTCCATAAAATACACCTGGATGCACACTATGGAGTGGGTCTCGGAGGGGCGGGGGATGTACCGTTACTAGTCAAAGTACTCAGGCTATTCTCGAAATCAACAGGTTAGATATGGCATATTAGAACAGTTCTTGTGTTTCCATGAGTCAAGGTGGATGTAAACATTTGTACTATTCATCCGAAAGTGCTCAGTGCTATATATATATTTAAAAAAGAAAAAAGAAAAAAGAAAAAAGGGGAGCGACATCAAGGTCCTGCAAACTCGGTTAAGGATCCTATGTATGCACGGCACTGCACCACCAAGACCTTTGCAGTAACTGCACTCACCAGCAGCAAGCACAGCATAGCACAGCACAGCATAGCACAGCACAGCACAGCTCCAACAAGCAAGCCTCGTCCTTCTTCGCCTCTACAAAACAGACTACCAAGAATCCCCACGCAGAGGCAAACCGGCTGCGCGATGATGATTGCGCACGTCGGTCGCTTCGTCTAATACTTCATCCCCATACCTAGGTATCTATAGCAGGCAAAAACAAAACCATCTCTTCCTGCCATATTATCTCCCGACGAATAACGACAAAGTAAGACGAGCCGATGCAACAAAGCTTCCTCCCACCTCTCAAGCAAGCCGCCATCATTGTCACAAGAAGCTGCATCCATACACACACATCACCTCTACACACCCTTCTACAGACCACTTAATCTCCCTCTACCCGGCCTACTGCCGGCACCATCCTCCCAATATGGCCGACCAAGTGCTAGAGGAGAGCATCCCAACCTTTCGGGAGCTCTGCAGCATCAACGACGTGGACGAGATGCGAGACCGCCTACGGGCGAACAATAACAACCTTGAAGCTGCTATTGGAGACTTTTTCGATGGGTCACGGAAATACAAGAATGCCAAAAACACCAACAACTGGGATGAATCCGCATTTGGAATGAGCCGTGACGGCACCGAAACACAAACAGCGAACCCATCCTTCAGGATAGAATCCATGGACGACGCCATAGGCCATGGAGGTCCCAGCGTTGCTCCATCACGACCTCCATCCCCAGCGAATAGCCGAACACAAGTGGCCAACGATGGCGCTATAGAACAGTGGCAACAGGGTCAGGAGATGTGGCAGAATCCAGCAGAAAGCAACGAGGCAACAGGAGCAGTCCACAGCTTCCCGATAACGGCAGCCGACGAGGACGCCAATTTGCAGCGAGCCCTTGCTGCCTCTCGGCTCGAAGCAGGCATGCCTGTGCAGGAGACGGGCGTTACCCCAGCAGTGACCGTCGACGGGGTCAAGTTTGGCCCGGCGAACAGACCCGACTCGGAGTACCACCCTGATCAGTGGGCTTTGGTTCCACATGCCACTGCCGTCGCCAGCGGTAATGCCGTGGCAAGCAGTTCAACCGCCGTCTACGAAGACCTTCCCAGCAGTCGCATCAGAAAGGATGGCGCGCCTGCTCTCCTCATGTCAGCAGGGTACCAGTCCGTCCCGCCTCTGGGTGCCGTCTTGACCATCCTCCACGCCATTCCCGCTGCCAGAAACGCCCTCCTTAGGATGGGGGATCCAGCTCCAAAGTACTTTCACCACAACCTCTGGTGGAAAGGGGGGGACATCGAATACCCGGAGCAGGACGAACCCGCGGAACCGAAACAGTCCTTGTCAGAGGAGGTGCACCGTGTCATGGCTTTCCTAGACTCGACTGAGCGTAGCTATGGATGTATCGACGCTCTGCTAAACCTACCTGCGCTGTACGAGGACCCTGCGCCACTTAAGAGCTTTTGCAACACTATACAAGAGTGGGTAAAGCCTAAGAACCTCAGGACACTATTTTCCCAGGTGACGCTCCATTACTATAACCGTCCTCCTAGTTGGGCGGACAGCGGAGAGACCCTCCAGGAGGTCTGCGTGGTGGAATACAACCCGGCGGGGTTTTCGGGCGTAGGCTTCCCTCCAATAATGAGTCTCTACGATATCCTAAATATGGTTATGTGGCACCAGGTGATATTGCCGCCGAGGGAGGATGACGACGCCTTGGCTTGTATTCGCGAACCGGGAGAGGTTCTCATATTCAACTGGCAGGGCCCCGAGCTGGTAAACGACATTGAAATTCCCGAAATGATTTACATTGACCGGTACCTCGAAGCCAACCTCGACGGGGCCAAGGCTATCCAAGAGGGAGTCCGTGCCGCAGCAGAGAGGCTAGCGGCCATCCGAAACCTCAAGGACGATGTCTATTCTGAAACCCTACCCAATGGCAAGATGGTCCCCAGGGTGGAGCACTACAACTACATGATCGCCCGGTGCAAGTCTAAGGTGGCTGGTATTAACGAAGATGCCGCCTGGAGGGCAGCGGATGCCAAGTGGAAGGCATCTAGGGACCGGCAGAAGAAGGGCATTGAGCCTACCGACGAGGATCTATATCCGGAGAAGTACAAACCTCATCTCACAGAAGACGAGGAGAAGCGCAACCAGTACTGGGAAACTGAGCTCTCCATGTTCGAGTCTGCACTTGAGAGATCCCAAAATGCCATCAAGAGCAAGTACACGTCTATCAAAAGAGAACTCCGGTGACCCCGCTAACCTCCCGTCACAGATTACGAAGCTAGTGTCTTGTTCTTCGAAGGCATACACAGTCTAGTAACCGATCGGTACACGGGGTCCAACATATCAGAGATAAAGGGACTGTATGCACAAATCAGGAAGCAGCTTGTCAGTGCTATTGGAGAAGAAAATGCAACACGCGCGATTGGGCATTTCGACGCAAATTTCCATGGGGTGCTTGATATCGACAGCTGGAATGACCCCAAGCCTGTTTGCAAGCGGTTGCTGCGTGGGGTTGCAGTGGGCGAGAAGGTCGTCTACGTCTGCCAGCGTTCTTCAACGGACATGAATATGCATGGCGAGGGACAAGACAGATGGTGGAAACTTGAAGACAGAGAACAAGATGGAGGTCCCATAAAGGCTGAGGTAAGAGAGTATCTGCGGGTTTTATATCACCTCAACATGTTGATTCTTCTCATTAACATATTTTCAACCCAGATCGTCGATGAGATGACAGTTAGGGTAGCGGCTGGAAAGACGAAGGATAAACCCATCCTCATCTACGCATCGCCCGAGGCACTTAAAGCTCCCCTGGAACCCATTCCGGAAGCTCTGTCAGTATGTCACACCTCTCACCTAGCGTTTCCTTGTTGTGCTACTTTTTTTGAGGCCCAATCTAACCATTGCTATAGTTCTTTGTCAGGTCTGACAACCATGCGTTCCGAATTGAGGTTGCTAACGAAGGAATGGCACAACAGACGGGTCCGACTCTAGCACCCCTCCAACCGCAACCGTTGGTGAGCGGCCCTAGTAAGAGGAAGTACAGCACTGACAGTAATGCTTCCAATGCGACGAACCGTGCGTCTTGCGGTGGAAATAGTGACATAGGGGACCCGATAGCGTCGCCATTCTTTTCCCAGGAAGACGCAGAGGCAGATAAGGAAATTTCAATGGTGCACTCGGCTCAAGGTACGCCCCTGAGGGCCTTGTCTACGGCCTATGAGAGCCCGACGGATGGAAACGCTGCTCCCGGCTGGGTGATGGATGCCGCAACAGTGCCACGGAGGAGGAAAACCTCAGAGCCAACAAACATCCCTATTAATGCTTGGACTCAAGGAGGCAATGTTGGAGCAGCGGAACACATCGAGTTCAGCAGCAACACCACCCCCAATACCAACAGCGGCAACAACCCACAGTGGCAGATACCGCATAGTCCGCCGCCTGAGATGCAGTCGCGAGACTCGATACCATTGATAGGGGGGGTGGGAAACGGGGAGACTAGCAACAATACGAAGAGCAACAAGAAGGATGGACCACAAGTCCGGCAGGATGTGGATGTGGATATGGCCAACATGGATGTGCACGAGCACGTTGACTGACCGGCTGCTGTTACCACGCGGTAGATGTGGTGGTACATACACTAACCCGAAGCATTGGTCAGGCTGTATCATTTGCCGTAAAATACAGAGAAGTATCGCCGCCAAGGAATAATTGGAGTCTGGGGGCCTGCCTATAAGCTAGCCAGCTGCGTGGAACTTGTGATAACATGGCATACGGTTGGGGCACTCACGGGGGCAAATGGATTCGGAGTTGGGTGAGCATTGTTGGTGATCGTCTTTTAGCACCAATACAGAAGAAATAGGAAATCACCTCCAGTGTCTGGGATAGACTCTTGATACCAGTACTAGCGAAATGTATACAATCCCCAGCCAGGTGTGCATCCAGCCCGGTACTAACTTGATTGGCTGATTCACTGTTTTAACATAACATAGGCAAGGCCGGTAAGCTTCTCGCGTGCCTTCTGATCCAATAACGATAGAAGAATCTAGATGTATCCAACCAGAAGGTAAAAGGGCGGTGTGCGGGGGGTTTGAGTAGAAATTTCGCGAACATTGAGGTTCTTTCTAGAAGGTTCTACGCCCGTCTTTGAGGGAGCTCGCCCAAGAGACGAAGACTATGTCAAGCTGTCGGGATAGGCGGGTGGCAATTGCCAAGACCCACTGGTTCATCAATACTGGAAGAAACCCGCAACAATCGAGTGACTGGAGATGTTTGATGGCGGGATGGCTTGATGGATCTAAGGGTCCAGCGAAGCACAGTGCAGTATCTGATTGTACCTTTACAACCAAGGCTTTTGTGGTGCCAGAAACAGTCAATCAACAAGCCAGTCGCTTGAATCCGAGCTTGTAATTCAAAACTTGTAAAAGGGCATCGTGGGCAACCAAGCAACCGTTCATCAGTTTGTCCGTAAAACGGCATCTGAGTGCCGGCAGTGGCACCACTTGCATACACAATATGCCTCGGTACCTACAGGTGTACATCCGTAACCTAACCATCCCCTCGCCATTGGCGCTGAGCCTCCAAACGCCGTGGCTGGGAAGAAGCTCGAGCTCCGTCTCTCTCTGTCTCGTGCCCCGCCATTCAACCAATTGGGATTTCTTTTTTTCGTAGTCTGGACAAACCAGACTTCAGCAACCAGCCCCGCAGGCCAAGCCCGTTGTTTATCGCCAACGGCGTCACGCGGGTGAAAACAAAAACTGGCTGGTAGCAGTAATAAGCTCGATGCTCCCCCATGAAACTTGCAACGCAGAAGAGTAAGATGTAGGAGCCGTCAAGATCATTCGCGTGTCACTGGCAGTAGTATGGACTGCTTAGACAATCGAACAATCGGAACGGGCTCACGAACGGTCATCGGACGATAATACAGAGTATACTAGCAGATGAAAAATGAATGAAACTAATAGTAATTTTCTTTGCCCTGCCCTACATATACTGCCTCAGCCAGGTCGAGCTCGGTAAGTCCCAAACACACCAAGGATCACAAATGTGCCGAGTGAGCCTCAGGCTCCTGTGCATCAAACTAAACACCGAACTACCACCTAAGCCAAGCAGCTATCATCCTTACCCGATGTTGGACCTTTTCTCTGCCGCATGCATGTAATCGAGCATAGTGTAAGTAAACGACGGGGAATGGGGGGAAGGGAAGAGAGCGTCTTTCATCGTGGACGTCATTGGTCAATGGCGACTACAAACACGATTGGAGGTTCGCACACACATTGGATGCCATCAATCAAGATAGCAAAGCCAGGTCAAGACGGGGTAAGAAGGAGCATCATGTGGCACGAGGATGAGCCAGGGAAGCGAGTGCCAGTCAGCAGGTGACAAAATAACCGGCGGCCCGGACGAACACACAACCAGACAGACACGCATATTCTCGTACTGTAAGTCCATTTCAAACTTCCAATAATAATTCCATTGGCACTTCTATTACCACTTCCCCTACTAATGCTTCTGGCAGTGCTCCCAGTAATTATTCCGGGAATGCTTCCCGTGGTGCTTCCAATTGTTTTTCCGGTTGCCGTGCCTAAGTCGAGACAGGACACTTCTTTTGTCACCGACTTGCCAGTCTCGTTGCTTTGATGAGACTCGGACAGAGCTGCGGCAGCTGCAACCATTAGACCACTAGGCCACTAGTAGGCCACTAGCACTAGGGACAGGGTAGGCGCTTGTACAGGTACGCGTGGGGGAAGCTTGCTTGCTTCAGGTACTGACCAACTGCGCCCCGCTGTTAGTGAACATGCCGCAATTGTAAGGAACCACGCGGCAAACCCTGGTGGAAGGCATAACGCGGCGTCAGCAGATTCCGGCCACCCTGCCATCCAAGCCATCGCAAGCGGAGGAGCCATGTGCAGGGATCCCCATCAACCCGCCGATGATGGAGGAGCTTCCACAAGGAGCTTCCAGAGAGGAACTTACCCCCCCAAATCACTTGACACCGGCTTTCCTGCTCATCCTCTTAGGTCATATACTTCACCTCTTGTTGCATGTACAGGTCCAGCACATGTACTTTCAGTCCCTTCTCCTCTTTCCTCTTGCTCTGGGTTTTCTTTCAATTCTCCTTACCCGTAGCATCACACTCAGTCCTTCAATCACAATCAATTGTTACTGCAGGGCCCAAAGCAGGCACACAAAGGCACTGAGAAGACGAATCCGAGACATCTCTACAACGGCCAAAGACAGTGACATCAGCTACTATTTTATTCCCGTACCCCACTTCGGGAACCTACCACAGCTTTCCAACCACACCATCTCTTTCGCCTCATCATAGGATCGACTCTTTTCTTGGTCCTCGAACGAACTCGATCTCGACCAAATACTTATTGACCTCAACACAAACACAACCCATCTACATCTCATCCATCATCTAAGACTAAGACCCTCTCAGCCTCGACACCCGCAAAACACTATACCCAGGAAAACAGACGGACAAGAGTCGCAATCATGGTCAAAGAAACAAAACTCTACGATACCATCAATGTCAAGCCCGACGCAAGCCAAGAGGAAATCAAGAAGGGTTATAGGTAAGCTCCTCCATCAACCCCAACACCCTACCCCAACCCATCTCATGTGGCCACATCACAGACCGCCAGCGACGTGGACAAAGCCTGCTAACTCGTCTTCTTTTATCCTAACTTCAGGAAACAAGCCTTAAAATGGCACCCGGATAAGAACAAGGACAACCCTGCAGCTTCCGAAAAGTTCAAGGAGGTCTCCCAGGCCTACGAGATCCTCTCCGACCCCGAAAAGCGCAAAACCTACGACTCCTACGGCCTCGAGTTCCTGCTCCGCGGTGGCCCTCCTCCAGACGCAGGTGGCAGCCCCTTCGCAGATGCCGGCGGCGCTGGTGGCGTTCCTCCCGGCAGCTTCCAAAGCTTCAACTTTGGCGGTGGAATGCCAAGTGGCGGCCGAAGCTTCCACTTTAGCACTGATAGTGGCGGCGGTGGCCCAGGCAGTTTTAGGTTCAGCGACCCCGATGACATATTTAGAACATTTTTCCGGGACGGAATGGGCGGCAGTGGCGGCGGCGGCAGCGGCGGCGGCGGAGGTATGGATCCTGACATGGACGACTTCTTTTCCCACATGAGTGGGGGTTCTGGGCGAGCCGCAACCGGCAGCGCTCGCTCGTCGAGAGGAATGCGCGGAAGCTTTGGCGAAGGCATGCGCATGCCGCGCGCCTCGACTCCCGAGGTCACGACCGTCGAAAGGCCTCTACCGCTCAACCTCGAGGAGCTCTTCAGTGGTACCACCAAGAAGATGAAGATCAAGCGTAAGACGTTCGACGAGTCTGGCAAGATCCAGCGAACAGATACCGTCTTGGAGGTGCCAATCAAGCCTGGTCTGAAGAAGGGTAGCAAGATCAAGTTCAAGGGAGTAGGTGACCAAGAGGAGGGTGGTCAGCAAGACCTACACTTCATCGTCGAGGAGGTAAGTACTTGTTGATACTAATCACCCCGGAATCCGATGTTTTGCTAAAAAGTTTTACAGAAACCCCATCCGCTCTTCGTTCGTGAGGGTGACGACATTGTCCACACCGTCGACCTAACCTTGAAGGAAGCCCTTACTGGCTGGTCTGGCAAAATCACCACGATCGACAAGAAGCAACTACCGGTGGAAAAGCCAGGACCGACCCAACCCGGCAGCGCCGACCGATATCCTGGACTCGGCATGCCCATCTCGAAGCAAGGTGGTCGCGTGAGGGGAGACTTCGTCATCAAGTACAATGTCAAGTTCCCAACAAGCCTAACAGCAAGCCAGAAGTCCAACTTGAAGGAGATTTTGTAACCCAAACCACTCTCAACGCACATACTATTTTGGGGGTTGGGAATTACGAAGAGAATTTGACGGTTTAGTTCTGGCTTGGCGCACGACAAATTTCGGCTCGCGACCTTCCACGCCGCGACGAAATTATTTCCATTTCACGCATCGCGATGCGTACCTGTTTTTATCGTTTGCCTTTTCGACGCATCAACAGCATAGGCGGGTTGGGACTTTTTCACGGAAGCATGCTATCACACTGAGAAAGAACCCACACATGGTTTTGGTGGAAAGAGGCGTTCTTGGCGTATCTTTCAGGATGGAGTGAAGGCTCGCGCTACGAGGCCTTGTTTTTCTTTTTAATACCTTTGCTGTCCTCTTTCACTCGGCGGCTGACCCTTGGTGTTTCCACCATGAAGTGGCAAACTGACCATCAGCCCTCGTATCTCGTCCATATAGATAGAGATGAAGCACTGTATAGTTTAGTACGGAATACGATTTCCGTTTCTTGCTAAGAATATTGCTTGTTGCGTGACCTGTGAGCAGTGCAAGCGAGGAGTTGGTCTCGTGATATTTTCCAGAGTATTTTCAAATTCATCGCAAAACATGGATAGTGGATGTGGAGGAGTTTGAAAATAGACGGGAAATTTCCGCGTCTCTAGAGAACTTTAACTAGTGCTCCCAGAGATACCCCTAAAGATTTTCCGTTCATCTACCAACCGCACGACGTGGGTAGCCAAGGCGTGAACGACGGTATCGAGCACTGCTCCGAGACACGGGCAAGAAACACATTTGCTTATAGCATCCCGCGATTGAAAACCACTGGGTGAGTGTCGCTCGCTGGCTGCATTTATTTTAGGTCCATGGCATTCCAGTGCCCATGGCATCGTGCTGATCACATTGCTAGGCGTCCTCCCCCCTCGGGGCGCAGTAGTAGGAGCAGCAGTAGCCTAGGGCTGCTTGCCCAGCTACGCAGGCAGCCACCGAGATCCCGGGGGCCCTCCCGGCCAGCCGGAGCCGTAGTCCATGAGATAGCTGTTGACGCTCTGCAGGGTGGCGCGGCGGGGGTTTGCGGCGGGCATGGCGGCCACTAGTTTGGCGGTGCGGACGCGGATGAGGGACTTGGTGGAGGCGGCGACTCCCCGGCCCCCTCCGTCCCCTCCGGGGGCTTCGTGCCCGGAGTCGCGCGGTCGCGGGGGCTTGGGGGGAAGGCGGGGACGAAGGGCTAGGGGGTCGGAGACGATGCAGCAGTGGAGCGCCAGCGCCGCGCCTACCGAGATGTCTGTTGGCGCGGCGGAGAGGACGAGGATGTTTCTTTCCGCGGGAGAGGAAGAGCGGGGGGCCGGGGAGGGAGGACTGCCCGCCGCCATCCACTCGGCTGCGAAGGAGCAGATGGAAGGGAGCGCCTTTCGCAGGTTTCGGCTCGCGACTTTGTGTTTCCCGACGCCGACGACCATGACGGAAGGGGATTTGATCCATGTTTCGGGGGAGGAGATGGGGGGCGTGAGGAGTATAACTGCGGTTGCGCCTGCGCCTGCTGCTGCTGCTGCTGCTGCTGCTGCTGCTGCGTTTGTCGTCTTGGTTGTTGCGTCGTCTCCCAACCGTCTTTCGTCTTGGTATGTGAGGAGGCCGGGATCTTGGTCCAGGCCTAACTCGGAATGTCCGATCCAGATGCCGGGTCCGATTTCTGTTGCGTGGGGCTTCCAGGTATCCTCGCTTATCAGGGCTTTGATCTTCTCCCATCGCCCAGGGAGACCCTGCACTGCCTTGTCATCAGCAACAATCCTGTCCACCGTCTCTTCCAACTCCCCGTCCGGGGTTCCTAAGAGTGTTTCCCTGTGCTCCCACCACAACGGAGCGGTGAGACCCCGTGCCCAGTTTTCGGTATCGTCCGCGGCTCCTTGGACGTATACGAAGCCTTGTCCCCCGTCCTGTCGGTCCGGAGTGCCATCCTGGGAGGCCGCGAAGTGCGAGAGCGAAGAGCCAGACGGCTCGCCTATCTCGCCGCCCAGAACCCGTTTCGAAGCCGTGACGAGAATAAGGGGGTGTGCGTTATTAGTAGGGAAGATGTTTTTCCTCCTGTTTTGTCTTCCCCTTTCCCTGGCGCACTGCGATTGTTTGTTGTTGTCGTCGTGTGTCACTTCCTCGTCACTCCCCTCGCCCTCATTTTCTCCATCCTCTTCTCCATCCCAACTCGGCAGGTCGCTATCAGGCCCAACCCACAAACACCGTATTCCCCTGCCTCCCACCTTCTTTCTCAAATCATCCCAATCCAATTCTAGTCCCTCCAACTGTTCCGCCCATTTCGGAAGTGACGCCTCAATCTGCGCATGCTCGCTCCTCCCCACGGCAGCAGGAGGGGTGTAGAATTTATGCCACTCCGGATTTTTCGGGAACAAAACGCGATTGAACACCGTGACCCATATGGGGATTGTCTTTGAAAGTGCGTCCGGCATGCGTTTCCCCCGGCGGGTAGAGTCTATGATGATGCCACTATGTAGGTTTTCATTGTGTCAGTATGTGTTTGGTCTCGCCCCATGTAGTCATAGTCGTGGCCTTGGTCGTTCTGGAGCCCGCCTCAAGTAATAACATAGGTATCTATATGGATCGAGGGCAAGGGTATCCGGGGGAACGTGTTGTAAACCGCATCTCTTACGCTCGAGACTTGTGGCTTGTGACTCTAGGACCTGAACTTACCCTCCATCCCTGCCAACCGCCTCCAAGACCTGCAGGTTCAGTCTTCGTGAGCTGAACCCCCATTGTCCAGTGTGCCCGTCCGTGCTTTTGAAGTATGCAGAGCCTCTCTTCAAGTTCGCACCCCTGCCCGTCTCATTCCCGCCTTGCTTTCCATTTCCATTCCCCTCATACTTCTCCTCGCCTCCGTTCACCGCCTCCCCAGGCCTTTTCCTCGGGGGTGGAGGATACGTGGGGACATACCAGCTCCCGCACCGTTCGTTGGCTATCACACCCTCTCCATGCCTATCGAACCCGTACGCTTCTGCGACGCGGGCCACAAATCTCGCATCGTGGTCTATAGACTTCAGCCTGTTCGAAATGCTCAGTGAGGAGCGTTTTAAGTCTGTGAGGAGGGCGTTGAGGGTTCTGGTAGTTCCCTGAGAGGTTGAGTTTGCTGATGATGATGCGGAAGGTTTTGAGGAGAGTGAAGAGGAGGGGGCAGAGGAGGCAGGCGAGAATATTATATCTGAGAGGTTTGTCGGCGGCATTATCTCCGCTGTGTCGTGTTTTATTGATTGAGGGGTGTTATATACGATATGCCGGCGTGTTAAGTCCTGCGGCTGGATGCGGGTGGTAAGCTGGAGAGATTCACTTATATCATACGAGGTCATACACCTGCAGTGAGAAATAAAACACCCAACTTGGCAGGCATGCTAGTTCTTTTGGATACAAGTAGGAATCAACCTTTCAAACGGTATATTTCTTATGTCATTGTAAAGTAAATGGTCTTGTTGCAAGGAAATTTTACTGCTCGAGTATCGCCGTCGTGGTGAGGTAAAGGATGAAGGTCACGTGTACGGCTTAGGGTTAGGTGGGCCGCCGCCGTACTTCCATATTGCTAGTAATCTCTCGTCGAAATACCATTCTCTCCATACACGCGAAAAATATTCGATGAGAAAGCTAGAGTGACCGCCCATGGCTGACCGGCCCTAGGGTAAAAAAGGTTCTTGTCAAGAAGGATAATGGCGAAACAGGCAAAAGATGAATTCCCACGCCGGGAATCGAACCCGGAGCTTGACGGCACTTGTAGAAAGTGTTTAGCCCACGTGATGAGAGCGTCATATGTTAGCCATTACACTACATGGGACGTAGGAGTAATATTTATTATTAAGAGTAATGGTAAAAAGCAGAGTATATATATGATTAGTCTTGTGATGAATATAGTGATTGTGCGCATTTTGTAACCTGTGAGAGTATACAACCTCATGCCTCACAGTCTCTTACCCTCCACAATTTTTTTTCCCGCGTCTCTCTCGATTCCCCTCTCCTTTCACTCTCCTCTTTCCCTCCCTTCCCCTCCTTTTTTTAAACCTTATTTCTTCTCTACCTTTATTGTGTCAAATTTCCTAGGAGCCATTCAATGCCCTCGTTGTGTCCCTTCTAATTTCCCATCGATCAATCGATCAATGAGTCACCATTGCTCTGGTTAGTAGTACCAGGACCGTCTCTAAGAGAGATCCGTGTTTTGAGAGAAGCTGTGCTATGGTAGGTAGGGAGCGGAGAGAAGACCAGAAGCTTATGAATTTTCCTGACCGGGTGACTGTTCTACTAGACGAATGTCCCTAACTACCTACCTACAAGTCAAGGGATAGTTGATCTTGAAAAGTGGGCACAGAACCCCCGGCCTTGGCCTGGCTTGGGAGCGATAGGGACTTGCCACAGTTCTGGACCCTTAGCGTGAGTACTCGAGGCTATATAGTCTCACCAATGAAGCTAGTCACTGCAAAAACCTCGAGACATAAGTTCGGTTTTCCTTCGCTAGAAAGCCGAAAAGATTGGGCTGTTCTCTTCCTCTCGCTACGTAAACATATATATATCGTCGTGTTGTACTTTTTATTGCCCATGATTTGCGGAGGGTAGGTATTAGGTAGGTAGGATATGTGTCTGTCAAAAGATTAGGCACAGTCAGAAGCTGAATATGCGCCCAGCCACCGTGGAGCCAAACGCCTGGCGCCGACGACTTGAGATTGTGACATATGAGTTACGATGGATAAATTGCTTCCGGCTGGATGGACGGGCATTCCGGGCGTAGGAGAGGGATTTCTAGTAACCTAGGGAAATTGCACTTTGTCTGATTAAATTGGTTCCGTACCTATTGTTCATCCAGCATGTATCTCATTCACGACTACACTCCTTTGAATTCGGTTTACGCTCTAATCTTTCGTACAATGGATGCGGGGATATCATATTGTCCTTCACCTTTGCTGCAACATGCGAAATAAGTAATAATAACTGTACAGGACACTTTGTAGGTTTCCACCTACGCCAGACGACTAATTTCTGGCTATCGGAGTCTGGTTCCATATCATCTGGCATTTCATCTGCACCATAACTCTTTGGTAGGCCCGGGCTCTTCCTCACCACCCATCTCGTTGAGAATACTGACCGGGACCAATGGCTTCGACTGCTCCTTGGGTAGTTCCTCCAAACTTAAGCAATATAGAAGCTAAGTTTCTTTCCGGCGGAGGCTTGCAAAGAGTGGCTGAGGCTCACGTATTGTTTCTCTTATTTTGTCAGGACCTCGATCAGGATTGCGATTGCAGTGAGAATGGTGGATTTGATATTGAGAAGTTCATCTTTCACTTGCTGCACTGCGTAGTTGTAACCGCTGTTCTCCGAAGGGCTGAGTTCAGCATGAACTGTATGGGTCTCTGTCCGATCATTACCACGCTGCTTCTTAGTTGGACCTTTCCTTCAAGACTTAGCATCCTAAACGATGTATTGCATTGCCAACTCACTCTCAGCCCTCCAGATGTATCTAATGGCTTTCATTGACCACAATTGAGGACACACGAAATAGATGTCCGCACAAGTCTGCCATGATGGTACTGCGCTAACCAGGAAAGATGAATACAATTTCAGGCAGTATCATCAAAAACTAGGAAGGTGTGATAGTTACATCTTCCAAGCTCGAGCTAGAAAGTCCAGAGGCAGCTAAGTCAAGACTTAGTCCACACCAGTCCGCCTAGTAGTCTTGCTTAATACACCATGGGGCCAGAGTGAAGCTATTCTCACTTCTCCAGTACGTGGCATTTCCCTGCCTCAACAACGGCAGGATCATCTGAACCTTCCAAACAGGCCACACCACCTCTGTAAACGAGCATAAAGAGGCTAGATCCAAGCCATGTCCGGCCCAGCCATGTCCAGCCCAGCTATATCGTCGGCAGGAAAGTGCCGCAGGATTCAAGATACGAGGTGAGGCATTTACCAACGGAGGCAATAACCCTTGCAGGCTGCCTCTTATCATGACCGGAGAGCCCGACAGGAGAGCCCGACAGCGAGAGATGCCTGCTGAAAAGCCTCGCGACGGAGGCAGATCCTGACAAGAGGTATGATGTGGCCACGTCACGGGCTTTGAGGCCAAGGGTATTTTACTGCGGCATGAAGGAGGAAGAGGCAATGGTGTAGAGGCATGATAGAGCCCATGTCAAGCGTGACATTCAGTATCAATGCCGCCCCCTTTCGATAGTCAGCATGAGAGACTCTCGCCACTGGACGCCAGGGTATAGAAGCGAGGCGTTTTTTTCACCTACCAACAACCTCTGGAGCCTTGGAAAGGAAGAGGCAGCGTCGTGGAGGCATGACGGAACCTGTCTCAAGCGTGACCTCCAGCATTTATCCCCCGCCTGGGTGAGTGGCATCAGGGGCTCTCGGGGCCACGAGGGTAAGGCGTTTTTGTCTCAGTCTCAGCCATCGACAACCTCGAGGGCATGGGAAGGGAGGAGGCAGTGTCATGGGGCATACAGGAGCTCAAGCTGGAGTGCTGGAGCCTACGGCTGTGTCATCGGCTTGAATTTTGTATATAATGGGGCTCGAGATCCACGTTTACTGCTCTGTGGGAGACAAGCTGTGTCTGCTCCCTTTCAATTCATCACTCTTTTTACCAGACACTTCTTCTCTCGCCGTACACGACACCCCTTTGTCTCTCCTACTACCTCTCTCCTAATACTCGATGTATATATACGACATCTAATACCTCTGTCACCTACGCGATGTACATATACGACACTCCCCCTCCCTATTCTCGACATCTCTACCTATAACTCTTACTATACCCGATGTATATATACGACACTCCTCTCGTTATACCGAATGTTTATACAGGAAAAGGTTTTTGCCTTCCTCGACGCTATACCTAATGTTTAAACGTAATGTTTATACCCGACTCCTCTTGCGCCGTACTTGACCTTTCTCCAGCCATACAGGACACTCCTCTGCCGCACCCAACACTCCTCCGTACCTAATACTCCTCCGTACCCAACACTCTTCCGCATCCAACACTTCCACTTCTCTCGCCATATACACGCCTTTTCTCGCAGCACCCAGCGCTACTGTTCCTGCCGCGTCTTGACACCAAAAATGGTCATACAATATAAGCTATCCCCTGCTCTCCCTCAACTCCAGATGCTAACATAGCAACAGATCACAACAACAATGTATACCATTAGGTCAACCGGGTCTCCTTTCCCAACGTATGAAGGTACGCGTAGTTACACAATTTGTCCCGACCTCCATCCCACGTCTCCAGACTGCACCCCCTGCCCCTCAAGGAGGGCAATTTGCCTAGCAAGTTGATCGTTATAGTCATACAATCCATAATAATTGTTACCTTCCACGGCCCAGAGGTGGAGAAATTCCTCCTCAAGGTACCCTGCGTTCTCCCAGTCAACCACCCACACGATTTCCAACGTGACGGGGCCACACATGAGATTCTGCGGGCCCAGGTCGCCATGGCAGAAAACATACGACTCCTCTTCAGATGTCTTGGAGGCCCAATTTTCCCTCCGATCATACTCAGTCACCCACGGCGAGGGGATGACAACGCCGTTGAGTCCGGTCTGGGGACGACCTCAGCCCCTGAAATTGCGGCACCATGACATTTTGTGATGAATTTCTCGGCGTTTTTGGTTCGCTATCGTCTGGCAGGCGGTACATTCCTTGTTCGTGTGGCCAGAAGGGACGTAACCATCCTTTTGCGCTTGACGGCATCTGTTCTTGACCGTGGTGAGCTCGATGCCGTCGACACGTTGAACAGTGAGGTAAGCGCCGTCAGTGTTGTATCCCCAATCGAGGACCTGGGGCACTGGGATGGTAGTTTTCTCGGGAATGAGTTTGAGGGCAGCCACTTCATTCCAGATGCGCTCATGCGGCCACTTCTTGCTGGTGTCGACGCCGTAGATGTTGAAGAACGGTCTCACGTCCATGGCCTTCGTGAAGGTCGTGGCTGTGAACGTCCTTTTGGTCTGGGGTATCGTCGAGTTGGGAAGCATACTGCCCTTGGTGTCAAAGCTTGCTGGTCACAAGATAGACTGAATGCCGGGGCAGTGCGATGTCGAGGGAGAAGCGGAAAAGGGGATCGGGAGCACGCCAAATGTATGTACAAGTACATACAGCTGGGGAACCTTGCGCCCCCCCCCTACCCGCCCCATGCTGTATCTGCCACAAGCCAAGGCATCACATCTGCAGTTGTACTTCGTACAAGTGCTAGGATGTACAGCCGAGTATGATTAATTGCCGGTTGGTATTTGGCTCTTATTACTGCCTGCCCCCGGCTGCCCTCCTTACTGTTCTGTAAGATTCACAACGACACTGCCATCACCGGCCTTTCGCTTACTTCTTTATGGATTTGAATTGCGAAAGCTGGTAATAATTACGAGTAAAACGGTTAGCCTGGCCGAATATCAAGATTCCAGTGTCAAAATACTACTCTTGGTGGAAAAAGGTGGCATATCCGTTTGTCTCAAGTTCCACTTTCATCCGGACACTTTCGTGGTGAGGTTGTCCAGGTTGTCCAGGATATTGTGGCGTTTATTTTCAGGGTTCAACCACAATATCCTGGACAGCCTGCTGCGGGTGACTTCACATAAGCACAAGCATCCTTTCCCTTTCAGGACTCCTCGTCCGCGAGGACGGCCGTCCAGGTACAACCTACGAAGTAAAAGGCGACAGCACAGTAGGGATGACGTTTCATCGAACAGAGGGGGTGGACCGCGATGAACCGTGGTGAGTTTTGCCATGCGCTTGTTGTGTGCGACGACGTGAGTCCTAGGCGGGAGACCGTGGTTGAGAAGGTTATGAGTGCGGAGAAACCCCCCGGACGGCCCGGGGGACGAGATTGTAAAAAAAAAGTTGAAGCGGATTACAGCTACCGAGCACAATCTTTCGTGGATCCCAGGAATTCGGTATGCCAAGAACGAAGCTTATCTCAAACAGCCCTGCCCGTCTTTTGGCAAACGGCGCACCGTAACTTCGGAGTATAATGTCTCTCCATGGGCATAAGTATAGTCAACAGGAATGATGATATGACTACCTGCATGGGTGCATAAAAGATATTTGAGAAAGAGGTATTACTCCGCGGCGCCTTGAGGCGAGAGCGTAATAGTACGCCAACAAACTCAAAATGCGCACCGAGCTACAGTAGTACTTGCTATGCTACTTTGAGGTCAATAGAAGGTTAAGTGCCGATCTCCCGCCAGCACCATGTCATAGTTTCATCCATCCATCCATTGACATGTTCATGGGCGTTTATGTGTGTGCCTGTATCATATCCCCAGACAAGTCCCCCGATTCTCCAGCCTAGAAATAGCGCGGCCCACGTAAGGACAAATCCCCAAACAGCAGATTATTGCGTAACTACCCAATTGTTCGCGTACCTCCCGCCCGTTCGCCGTTCGAGACGTGCCGCGGTGGTGGTAGTCGCGACTAACCTTCCAAAGCGGTCGTCATCAACTTGCTGGACGGGTCCGCACATCATGCATTCCTTCACCACCGCAAAACAGTGTACAATTAAAAATAATTTTAAAAATAAATATAAAAACACAAAGGGATAATAGTGAGAGCCAATGATACCCGTTTCATCCATTTGGAGCCCTGGCCTTCTGCTGTTCTTGCAGCTAGCAACTGTCCAGCGGATTGAATATTGAGAACTGGCGGGCAGTTGTTTCCCCACCACCACCATAAACAGCCGCCGAGTATCTCGACGCGGCAACGACACCGGTACAGAATGTGCGGCGGTGGATATTGCCGCAAGCAAGTCCTAGGTGATTGATGGTCTAATTACCGATTCTTGGGGAAAAAAAAGGAATTGCCGAAATAGTGCCTCTCCCATTTTCGAAATTTCGAAATTCCAATCTCGCCATTCCCATGACGGTGCGTCGTCGCGCACGCTGTCCTGCCTGACCGACCCCTTTCCGGCTGGAACCGGCAGAAAAGTATAAAAAAAACAATAATAAAAAAACACTTTGATCCACAGAACAGCATCGATCTTTTCTCTATTGCAGCTCGCGAGTCGCGACGATTACGAATGCACAATTTCATGTTTGCGTGCTCTTCCCCTTCCCCCAAATGTCAGAAGTGTGCCCATTTCTCATCTCCCAGGTCCGGACCTGAAAGACATCAATCATGCGCGTATACACGATTGACAGCCCCCGCCAACACACAAGCCCCATGGTTTTTTCTTTTTTCCCTTTTTTCTTTTAATTGCGCGCCCGTCCGACCGTGAATCCAGCTTCCGGCTGGGTCTGCATTCCGTTTTCCTCGTGTCCTCAGCCCATCCCGCGCCGCCGCATCAACCCCCAAACCATGCATGACCACCAATTCTCCGAATGTGTCGTGTGTGTACAGTAATAAGTACGTTGCTTCTTTGTGCATGCCGTGCCTGAATATGACTGCCCAATTTGGTGCTTTGGTGTGTCATCTAATGCAGGTGTGGTCAACCCGGCCCCACTGCCACCTCCCTATATATGTATAAAATATGTATATAAAACACACGGGCCATCCATGCTCTCCAAATTCGGCGAAAATAATGGGTGAAACTTCTCAAAACAGAACAGACGAATCAGAAAAGGAGGCAGTGAAGTGGGTGGCATTGTCGCATCGATGCAAGGAAATGAAACAGCTATTTTTTTTTTCTCCGTCTTGTTTCTGGTTATCGTCAGTAGTTCATCTCATCTCAATAACGCAGGGAGTAGGTTTGAATGACTAAACCGTTCATCTTAAGCTGAGGGCCGCAAATACGAGACCACAGTCTCAGATGTGCTCCTCCGTACAGCCACCACCATACGACTCAGCTCTCAGTGCTGTAAAACGCCCAAAACAGCCTCACACAGGGTCTAAAATAAGCAACTAACGATTCTTGTAAAAGAAACATCAGCCGAGACACTCAAATCAACATACTTGCTCATCTATTGCGCTCATCGTTGTTCTGTTCATATGTGCCTTTTATTTTTTGTGCTAGTTTAACTCCATGGCGAAGCATAGAGGTAGCTATTGCTTTTCTCATTCGTCAAATGTTGTCCACCCAAAGAGGCCGATGTCGTCAACCAGTGGATACATCAAGTCGTATATATGTACAAGAAAATTGCAATGAAAAGATCTAGTGTTTTGCTGCTCATGTACAACTTCAATGGTTATGCCCAAGTTGTACAGTGTCAGCTCCAAAAGTGCTCGAGGGGTATCAAATATATACGTGAGAAGTATGAGCCCAAAGAAAAGAACGGGCTAGGCCTAGCCATCCATGCAGTGAGGTCTGATGGCTCAACCATGAGAAGGGCGGGGACATAGTATTCACCGAGACTTCTTTCCCGATATCCAGTCCAGCGAAGTGATAATAATGGGTGATGATGAATGAAACAAATACCGTCCCCTTTTTTTCCAAACTCCAATGTCTCTCAAACCCAGATGCCTCCGGCGAGGCAGGTAGAGCACGGGTATCTTTGAACCGAACATAATTCTATCACCCCATCCCGAATCCGTAATGCATACTTACGCGAACGCTCCATCACCAAGTAGCAATGAGTGTCTACGCGTACTTGCCAAGGACGAAGTCCCTCTTGAAGTTGGGGAGAGGGGATTCTGCTTCAAGATCGCGCTTCTTGTCGGAGCTGCTGGAGCCAAGGGTGCAGATGAGCTCAGACTCGGAGGTAGCCTTGGTCTGGACATCGTCGGGAAGGTAGTAGGCGTTGTCGCAAGGGAATGACTCGCAGCCAGAAGTAGGGATCATGCCAGATGCGGGGTAAATAAGCTTGACGTTGTCCTTGTCATCGGCGTTGACAATGGCCGAGACATCGAAGAAGGTGATGTCGCCCCAAGCGTTGAAGGCAACCTCTCCAAGCATGCCAGGAATGTTCTCATCTCCTTCCTTAATGGCATACCAGTTGCCGACCCATGAGTCGGGAAAGTCGACAGAGACAGAGGCACCGCCCTCAACAGTGACAGCGTCGATCTCGCTGCCGCCCTCGTTTGGGGTGAAGTAAACAGTTCGGGTCGTAGAATCCTCTCCAATAAAGGAGACGGTGTTGGCGGCGACGGCAACGACCGAGGCGAGGAGGGTAACAATGGTCGCGAAGGCCTTCATTTTGCAGGTGTACATGAAATGTGTGTTGTTATATATGTATATAGTGTGTGGGTATGTGTTCTTGTGGTGGACCAATGTTGGTTCCTAGTGTAGCTTCGAGGTTGGTGTAGATATATACGTCAAGGGTGCTCAGCAGCCAGCTTGACTTTTGCGGTTGGAAGGTGATAAGGGTCGTGGTATATATATGAGGAAAGAAAGGGCTTTGAAGGGAGTGAAAAACCACGAGTATATGGTTGGTTAGGGTGTCTAAAGGACAGGACGGAATCACAAAGGGTTCCAAAGGGGAGGGTTTTGGCTCGAAGAAGTAACTGGCGAAGAGTACGTTAGAAAGTGGAGGCTAGGAGGGAAGAGTGAGAGACACTAACAGTTTTGGTGAGGGCAAGCCATTTATAAGACCAGAAGGATAAACCCCAGCCTCATAACTAAGACATAATTTTGTGGTCCCCGAGTTGGCAGGGGCTCCCAACCTGGCGGTAGAAGAAACCTTTACGAGCACAGTAGCGCTGGGGCCTGCTTCACCACCGTCCAGCTTTCCAGGTTCCGTTCCATGGACGTGAGAGTGGCAAGAGTGGGTAGGTCCTGACGTCGCGGTGGAGACAATGGGCTGCATCCAACCACAGCGTCTAGCCTCGAGTACAGTCCAATCCGAAAACTAACGGTAGACTTACGTTGCTCTCGTTTCTTTATCAAGTCTTTCAAGAATAATGTTACCGCCAACGCGTGCACTTGAGATTGTAGTCATTGTGAAGACGCAAGAGAATGCATACCGAATGCACTTGGCAAAATTCCCGGTGGCTTCTCGAAACAACAATTCTTTGAGCGAGAAGCTAGTGAGCCATGAATTTGGAAATCTGATGGCCCAAATCTCAAACGGTTCAACCGCTACCGTATCCCTGGAAAAATATCCAAACTTTTGGGAAAAGTAAGCTCAGATCTCGTCGGAGACCTTGTCCGGCTGTCCGTCATCCATGGATCCGACAATGTACATATCTCGAAGAGATTGTAATACGGTGACACGGCAGGACCTTCAGGATTTTTAGGAGGAGGGACATTGGCGACCATGAGGCCCCACAAAAAGAACAAAAAGCTTTTTAGCGGCACTCGGTGATGGTTAAACTTGGCCGGTAATTGGTCGAAGCTGAAAACGCCGGGCGGTCGCGGGAGCGGCTGTCCCTGGCAGGATCTCGTCAACCACATGGATGTCCCTTACAGGTCAGGGTTTTCTGCCCCTGAGACCAGCATGTTCCTGGATGCCGGACACCGCAGTGGAACCACCCGCTGCCATGTGCTGGCAGCACTCAGCGAACTGCTGAAAGAGAGCCACTAGTTGAAATAGGGGCATACCCCTTCTGCCATCCAATCTTGCCAGTTTTTTTCAGCACTAGGGCTCCAGGTGTAACAGGTCGCGAGGAAGAATGGCGCGACCGACTCCTAGTCCCTCGTAGCAGAGTTGGAGGGGATATCCTATCGTGAACAGGGACATCACCACAGAGGCCGAAAAGGAAACCGCAACACTTGATCCAGGAGGCAAGTGCAGTCCACCATCATGAGAAACGGCTAGCGACCCAGCTGAGGCAAAATTCATATCGTATAGGAAGAGACATAAACCGTAGCGAGAAACGCCATGTACGGGCCAAGCGAGTGGAGGTATGCCACGATTGTCGGCAGGTCTTTGCCAGCTGGCTCCAACAAACTCGTACTGCAAGGCGAGCTTGGCGATTGCTGTGTGTACAAAGTGTACCGACATCAGATGGTGAGTACGGTGTGTTGTAGCCGTGGAGGGTTGACGAGGGTTGGTGGTGGTAGGGTTGGAATTCCCAAGGAACTTCTCGGATCGACAAGTCTACAGTTACTTGGGTGCCAGCCCGTTCCTTGGCAGGGCAATAAAATCGATTCGCCCAGAGATGCCCAGAGATGCTAATGGCCTGCTGGTGCCGAAACGGTTTTTAGTGTTGATAACCACATGGGCAAAACGCTGGATTGACACTGGCCAGAGCCCAGATTTGGTATGGGTGGGGGTTCCTCCTGCTGTCTTTGGCTACTTTGCCTAGAACCCATCACATACAGATAGATGTACATACATACATACATCCCTCTATGCCGAGTCGGACATAGATATTGATCTGTCTTCGGCGTAGTGAGAATATTATTCTTGACGTTCAGAAAACGGTCAAGGGGTGAAAGAACGAAGGGAAAAAAACGGTCGAAGCCTGTATACGGCTAGGAAAACCCATCATCCTAGAACAGCTCGAAAATAGTCTGAAGCATGTGCACGGCGCGAAGATAACTTGCGCGCTGCGCTGTTGTGTGTTCTGTCATGGAGGGTCGGAGCCCAAACCGGACCCCTGCATTGGCCAAAAGATTCTTTCAACTTCCCGTAGGAACATTCCAACCTCCATTGCGGTGAGAAACAGTGGGAACGGGAGAGCGGTCGATGGCGACGAGTTACATCGCGGAGAGATGGTATGGCATGTGAAATCTCTGAAGGTGAGTAAGGTCGTGGTTTCGTCTCCGATACAGGCCGCTCAGACTCATCTGGATCTCGATTATCCACTAGTTGATGAGTTTGAAGGACAGACTACGGATCCATCTGAAGGTCCATCCGAAAACAACTTGATTTTTTTTGTTGAGCCCCACGATGGACGGTCCGCCGCGAAGTAGCGTGGCAAGTCCGAACGACTCGCACAAGAAAAAGTTAATTCCTCTCAAGGTATGCGCACCCGGATGGAGCCCAACACCTTCCTAGGCTCCCAATAGGCCGCCCGATAAGGCAAGAGGCCGGGAGCCATCGTCATCCGGTTGGTTGCAGGAAGGCACCGGGCGATCAATACTGACAGTGTCTGGCAGTCATCAGTCACTTGCAGGCGGTGGCAGTCGCAACAAAATGCGGGTTGGTAGGACTGGGCGGGCACTTACAGCCAGGTGTATACAAACCCACCCACCGATAGGCGGAAGCTTAAAAGAAAGAAAGAAAAAGAAAAAACCTTGCTCATACTGTAGTAAAACACAGTCCGGACATACAGGCAGGTGCGCTTTGCCTTTGGGAGAAGTCCTAACTATCTAACTGGCTTGCAACGGCATGATAGCGTTTTCGTCGATAGTAAGTAGAAACTAGTAGGAGGGTGCATCGCGATGCATGGCGAGAATCCACCTCTGCTGGAATTTATGACGGTCACATTCCAATGTTGAGGTTTTCCGAGATCCAGTTGCTTCTAGCGCACCTTCTTGTTGATGGAGGGTTACAACGGTGCCTGGCTCTAGAGTATATCAGGGTAGTGTGAGCGTTGTAATCGACCAGCCTTTGCCACGCCGACGGACTTCTGCACATGGTTACCGAGACGGCATTCCGCTTGCCTGAGTTAGGTCGCGTTGCATGCGATAACCATATTATGAGACATTTGTTTTTTGCGCTCTTGCTGTGAGTCGTCGGGTTCTCTTTAGGATACTGTAAGCGCGAAGGTAGCCTTTTGCTTTCCTTGGAATTTGGTAGGAAAGTGTGAGCTGGCAGTAGTCGGCCCTGCATGCTGTACCTGCATAACCAGCACACCACCATCAAAATAGCACCACCATTCCCGCTCCTCCCAAGCTCCTGTCTGTCAAATCAGAAGTGCCGGCCAGCTATTCCATTTGCGGGCCACGCTGACTGCGCACCTGCAGTAGCATTGGTGAATTGTATAGTAATCCTGCATGTGAAAAATAAAAATAAAAATTCATCAATATGGAGTCGTCAATAGAAGAAAAAAGAGCTCGCGGGCGCATGCGACCCAGAGTTACGTGGTCATCGATTGATCCACTATTCCGTTTTTTCGACGGACCTCGGGCGCATTTCTTTCGGGAGGCTGGGAACCTTGGGAGGGAACAAAGGTGAGTTTCTCCGACCGGGTCACCGACGCATGCAGGAAAGAGAAGAAATTTTCGGACCAGCCATGAGCGAATTGGTCCACCTCCGTACATCCGTAGTAGCTAGAGCGGCGGCTTGATTCGATCATCGAGATCATGAAGATAAGGCTTGCCTTGACTCTTGGGGTGCTGGGTATACTACTCCATCTTGTCCATTTCGGGAACGTGGCCCAAGCTGTAGTAAGCTTCTTTTCATAGGTGTAATCATCTGTAATCATGCTCCATGCGGAGCCATTCCCTGGACCTACCACGTTCTACACAGCCTGCCTTGAAGCTAAAAGTTGATTCACAAGTCTCTGTCCCTTTCCGAAAATTCCCCCTATCCACCAATCTTCGACTCGCACGCGCAGAGTTTTTAGGTCGTCGCCATGTCCTGGGTACCTCAGAGTGTCCTGGATTCCTGACAACCCAGCTCCCAACCTTCTGCTCCGAAGTTCGCAGCTCAAGCATGAACTTCCATCCCGTCTCACCCGTCCTGTGCTTGTGATGCATGTTTCTGTCATCGAGACCTTCCTTTGGTGTGGTCCGGTTCGGCCTGATATTACTCAATTAGATGAGCACCTACCTTCTAAGCCTCGGACAAATCGACGGCAGTTGGAGCGAGAAGTCTCACTCGCTTCCTGGATGTAATATGCGGGGTTTTCGGATATGCTGGTCTTCATCGCTTCTGAAAACCTCAGAATCTCTCTCCTCAGACACTTTCTTACGCACTTCTTGGGTCTGCCACGCATGTCGTTCCTGATAACAACCTGAGTGATAGCAACCTATGGTTTTTTGTTGATTATCCCGAGGGACATGCATCCGTGGTGCTAACTATTATCCTGATGCATCAAGTTTGTTACTCTGATCAGTAGATAGTGGTAGTGCTTGTAGAATCTTGGGTTCACATGGCATGTTGGTCGAAAAGACGTTCTTGCCATCCATACCTAGCGGCGACCTCTGTGGAAAACGGTTCCCTTCATGGATTGAGTTCCGCACTTCGGTTGGGCGAATGGGGTCCGATGTGTGGACGTAAGTACCTAGATTCCCATGCTAGGTAGAAAGCAAGCTCACATACACCTTAGGGGAAACATCAGATGCAGGGTGGATACTCGCACTAGATATTATTCAGTCAAGAGTTGTTTAATTTATGGGTAAGAGTAGAAAACTAAACCGAGGGCTATACCCTACAATGCCTGGTTGATTGTTAGGACGGACCTGCAATAGCAATGTATCACTCCAAATGGCGTGCTCAAATTGCAAAGAAGGATCCCACTCGATCTTGAGCCTCCCTCCCCACTCAAGCCACTTTGGGCCCAGCGTTCTCTGGGCTCCGGCAAATATACTTTCGCATCCTAGCGGAGCGTTTCGCCTGCTCCGCACCTTTGGGTTCGGAAGTCTCAAGGCAACCTCTGTAAATAGCGAGCGACGATGTCGATATTGATATCGATATTGGGGCTTTCTCCCACGTTGTTGGTGCACGGCCGTCGAAAGTAAGCGCATTCCTCACATCCCAACAATTGGAATCTCACTAGCCACCCCCAATTCTAATTCTAGAACATAGAACACAATTCCTGCGCTTGCCGCAAGTCAATCTAGGAGACCATCGTGGTAGCTGGGCCTCCTCCAGCAATTGTCATGCCACAAGCCTAGACGGATCAGCGGCCAGTACGGTGATGTCGAACACTTCCCGATAGCAAATAGTTGATTCAAAACGCTCTCCACTTCACAAAATCCTATCCTGGTGGCCACGTCTTGACTTCATCCATGTGGGACCGGGCCTCCCTTATGAGTGCCTTGGCCTCCTCCACTTCGACCCCGTCCTGGCAAAGTTCCGTGGCAAGTCGATACGCAGTCTGGTGCTCCCCTTCTCTCATCGCAAACTTCGCCAGCCACATACGTGCCTTGCTAGTCGCAGCAGTGACACCAGTTCCTTCGTTCGCCCCTTGGTCTTCGTCGTCGCTGTCATCTGCGGATTGAGAATGAACGGCCATGCTCTCGCCCAGATTCGTCCCGTCACCTCCCAGTGCTCCGCCATCCTCCTGTGCGACACACATCTCCATGTATCCTTTTGCTTCCTCGTCTTCCCCTAGTCGTTCGTACATGTTTGCGATCTGTAGTAAAATTTCGGGATCAAGTTGTGGCTGTCCCGACTCGCCAGCGGAGCCTGCACTGTTGTAGTCGGCTAGAAGGGCACGCTTAAGAGCTTTGATGCCGTCTCGATCGCGTCCCATCTTCTGCAAACATGAGCCGACCGCCATCCACATCTTGTTGTCCCACGGCCTCAAGCCTGCAGCTTTCTTGTAGTACCAGAGCGCGTACGAATGCATCTCAAGCACCTCATATGTTTGCCCTAAGCCGTACCAAGCCCTATAATCCTTGCGATTTATGTCCACGGCTCGCCGATAGCTCTCAATGGCGGCGTGTGTGTTCTTGAGTTCGACATATTCATGACCCATCAATGTCCATGCCGACAAGCAAGATCGGTCGAGAGTTAAAGCTCGACGGAAGTACTGAACAGCCTTTTCATGCATGCTTAGAAGAGAATAGTAATTCCCGATGACTACGCATGATTCTGGTCGAAACTTGTCAATAGACGAGCATAGGTGTGCTAGAAATGCGAGTTTCGGGCGGTAGGCCATGACATGCAGAATATTCGAGTAGTGGTCCAAGGCATCCAGGCGATGGGGGTGCAAGGCAAGAAGGTGGCTGAAACACTGTTCGGCATTCACGAAGTCCTTTGAATGGTACGCCAGAAGGGCGTTGCAGGTAAGTAGAAAGGATGAGGTTGGAAATATTTCTAGCAGGCCCTGGAGCGATGCTTGAAGGCCTTCGCCGGTCTGGTAGAGCTCGAGATGGGCATGAAGCTGGAACATAAAAGACATTATGTTTTGCGGAAGTTGAGTTACTACTTCGTTAAACTAAGCGAAGGTTAGCGTTCGTGATTCAAGAAAGTGACAAAAAAGGGCCATTATTTACCTCCTCAATCCTCGAGATGAGTGAGGTCATCTCAAGCCAGCAGCCCCAATTCATAGGTGCTCGGTGGACGCTCTCGATGAACCATTTCATAGCTTGTGTCTCGTTCTTTTGCTTCGCAAATACCATTCCATATCTACGTCCTGTTAGCATCTCGCTCCAAATAGGTGTATCCGGGGCACGGCTGACAAGTACTCAAGCCATCCTTGGCTCTCGGGGTATTCCCCTTCCTCATTCAGGTGCCCCTGAAACCACTTTTCAAGGAAGCGGCTGACCGAGAGGAGTTGCTTATTGATAATAACCCCATTGTCCTGAGGGCCCATGACCATTTCGGTATCTTCATCCTTCTTCTTCTCGCCGGACATTATTTTGGCGTAGAGGGCGAGAAACAAGCTCTTTTGGCTAATAATTGGTAAAGCAGCACCGTTCGAGTCTGCTGTTGCCTTGGCCTTGCCCTTTCCAGATGAGGGACCACCACTAGTTAAGTCATTTGTAGCAAGAATTCCGGTAAGAACCGAGTCCGGGAGGAATACAGCGGCGCATCGGTCGTATTCGCGACAGTCGAAGAATGATTTCGCGAGAAGGTATTTGCTGATTTCTTGTGCTTCCAATGCTGCTTCATCGGGGTCGGCGTTTATTAACACAACAACGGGAGTAGCATTGGCATTGCTTGAAGGTAATTCCGGGATTGAGTTCAATAGTTCAGCAGCCCTGCAAGTTGTACGGAGGGTTAGTTGGTAACGACGCGATAAGCGTAGAGGGAAGTTCGCGCTTACCACTTGGCGGCCTGGTAGAGGCATCGCTCTGAGCACTGGACGATAGCTTTTTGGAGCTCAGCCCGAAGCTCAGCTATTTCTGTCTCGTTCAGCGACATCGCATGGACAAATTTCAGTTGCACGATGTTGAAGCTTCCGTTCTAATGTTGTATTGAGGGAGGGGTCGTTGGCGAATATGTTCACGAGGTACGTCTCCCCGCTACGAGGCATTGGCGATTAGCTGCACACAGCAAACATCCATGAATGAACAAGGATGGTACATTTGAATTATGCCGTTCCAATACCCTCACCGCCCAACTTTTGAGTGGAATCGCCCCCACCGGCTGCCTAAATAGGCAACTTTCACCCCGCCAGATCAGGTGCCCGGCTTTACCTCCCCACCGGCAACAAGCATACTACTGGTACCGCTTGTGATACCCGGTACATCTTTGTTAAGCTCCAGCCTCCAAACTTTCTCTTGAGCTTCACTTCTTTGTCTTTTGTGAAGTTCCCGAGAAAATGGCCAAAAATACAACGCTCAAGAAGTTTGAGGGGGTTTTCCCCAAGCTCGAGGAGGTTCTCTTGGATCATGCAAAGTCCTACAACCTTCCCGAGGGGGAGTTAGCATGGTACAAGCAGGTTTGTAACCCGCATTTCCCACGATAGCCTCACCGTGGTTTTCCCGCTGCCATTGGGGGCCGTTTCCACTTCTAACACCTTCTCTGCAGAGCTTGGAAGCGAATACTATCGGGGGAAAATGCAATCGTGGCATGTCTGTACCCGACTCGGTCTCCCTCTTGCTTGGGAAGGAACTTTCTGAGGATGAGTACTTCAAGGCGGCCACCCTCGGCTGGATGACCGAGCTCCTCCAGGCCTTCTTCTTGGTCTCAGACGACATCATGGACTCCAGCATCACCCGCCGTGGAAACCCCTGTTGGTATCGGCATGAGGGTGTCGGTATGATCGCCATTAACGACGCTTTCATGCTTGAGTCGGCCATCTACACCCTTCTTAAGAAGTTCTTCCGCTCTCACCCGGCGTATGTCGACCTCATGGAGCTCTTCCACGAGGTGACGTATCAGACTGAAATTGGTCAACTCTGCGACCTCCTCACGGCCCCGGAAGACAAAGTCAACCTTGACAACTTCTCTATCCAAAAGCATAGCTTCATCGTCATTTACAAAACTGCCTACTACTCTTTTTACCTTCCTGTTGCGCTTGCCCTTCACATGCTCAACGTCGGTACAGCCAAGAATCTGAAGCAGGCGGAGGACATTTTGATCCCCATGGGCGAGTACTTCCAGATCCAAGACGACTATCTCGACAACTATGGCGACCCGGAATTCATTGGCAAGATTGGAACCGACATCATGGACAACAAGTGCTCATGGCTGGTGAACCAAGCACTTTCCATTGCGACTCCAGAGCAGCGCAAAATTCTCGAAGAGAACTATGGTCGCAAGGACAAGGATAAGGAGGCTGTTATCAAGAAGCTTTTCAACGATATGGAGCTGGAGCAGAGGTATAGGGAATACGAAGAGAAGGTTGTAGGCGAAATCAGAGAAAATATTTCAAAGGTGGATGAGAGAGAGGGCCTCAAGAAGTCAGTGTTCGAAGCATTCTTAGCCAAGATTTACAAGAGAAGCAAGTAATGGCAAGCAAGCAGGGCTGTGGGACTACGATATTTGTTATAGATCCCCAGTCAAAGTAGCAGACACCATAGTTGATATTAACTTGGCAATATGCTGACAACTTCGAATTGTGAGACTCACCCGAGTGATTCTTTGCAACCTAATAAATGCTGATATTCAGTCCCAGGCATCTACAGCTCTAAGATGAGAGGAAATTCCATTGCGGCACACAATAAGTTTTGCGCACTCGGTTAGAGCTCGATGAGGAGAGCGGTGATCTTCAACTTACCAACAAGTCCAGGCTATAGCAAATAAAGAACATTTCTTGAATAGCACGAATATTTGGCGAAGTGGCAAAATGCGCACAACTGATTTCATTCTCAGAAGTGGTTGCTTGAGTGGTGAAACTAAACCTAGAAGGCAATATTGCAGACGGAGGCACCTTCACTCCCAAGTCGCCAAACCAAACCTCACCCAAAACGGAGGGTTAATAAATACAAAGACTAGATATATATCAACCCTAACCTCGGAAACACACCATATGGAATGGTTCTACCGAAGATTCTACGTCGAACTTTGAATAGATGTTAAAGAGCTTGAAATGCCGTATAATGATATATTCGTGAGTATATGGTTCTGATCGGCTGCTGGGGCTAGAGGTGGGCGTAGAATGGTTGAGGCAGCAGTGTCCTGTGGCTGGAGTTTCACTAGTAGCCGTTCAAGGCATGTAGTTACTATTGGGAAACTCAGTCGTCATCGCTATCCATAGAAGACTCAGCACTGGTCGCTGTCACTACTAATGTAGATGACTGTAGCATTGGCTGTTGTCAAATGGATTGCTGAAGCCGTGAATGTGTGAGTGGCTGCCAGTGCCAGGGTTTAAGGCTGCTAGGCAGGAATGAGTCAGCAGGCGGTGTTTGGTTGATTTTCTGCCGGGTGCCCCTCACCGCCTACACCCTCAGCCCCCCATAAAAGGACCCCAACATCCCCCAACTTTTGCAGATTCCTCTTTTTTCCTCTTTTTCCTCCTCATCTTAGTGCACGGGCAAGAGGCATACCAGTGAAGATTCGTCTGAGGTTGCTTATTTGTTAGTTGAAAACTTTTTTATGACCACTTCTACAGCTCCTAGAGATGTAGAGAATTTTTGGCACCCTTCTGCACCCTCGAGGTCTGCAAATTTTTCTTTCTTTCGTTGCTCGCGGCTCCCTGAGGGTCGTGGCAAAGAAGGACTTGCCGTGGACGGCAGAGACACGCCAGATGTGTGGCCTACTGTAGATCAAATGAATGGACCGACTTCCCGGTGCAGACAACAGGTTTGTCGGGATCGCGATACTAATCCTCTGACTAGAGACATAGACCCAGGGGAACATGTGCTGTACGTAGAGAGCTATGTAGATGGACTGCATGGAAAGGTGTCTCGTAGTCATAGATGGTGAAAGCTGTCGCAATGCTTAGCCTTAGCACCGGTGTGCGAGACCGCTCAAACACCAAGACTGCTTGTCTACGGCGAAGAGAAGGTCGTTAAGCAAAACCACACATATGTGGACCAGAGATACATTCACAACATTTAAACATTGCTATCTTCAGTTGCGATTTGCGTGTTTGAACTAGAATATCGTGTCTAGGCCGCCCCATGCATGTGCAGCCGCATGAGCAGCTTCGCCAACGTAGGCTCTGCTGAGTGATACAAGCTTGACGCCTCCGCCTGCCGGCCTGAACATGACTGCCAATGACGTACAAAAAACGGACCCTGTTCCCTGCACCTTTTCATAGTAGCTAGTACTGGTTGAACGCCGAACTGTGGACATCTATATATCTCTCTTGGAAGACGTCAATCCCAACTTTGCTCCAAACTCTCTTGTATATCCGGAAATTTTGATCTACAACTCTCACCTACCTCTTTTCGCGACATGTCGGGCAAAACTGTTCTCGTAACTGGTGCGACGGGGCTACTGGGCCGCCAGATCGTCGCGGCATTCGAGAGGAACAATTGGAACGTCAAAGGCACCGGCTTTTCGCGTGCAGATGGCATCTCCGTCCTCAAAGTTGACCTTTGCGATCCTGCCGCTGTCGAGAAGACACTCGAGGACGTCAAGTGAGGCTCCTGCCAGTCTCAGCTGCCGTCCTCCACACTTACTGACTCATCTACAGGCCCCAGGTCATTGTACACTGTAAGCTGTGACTGTTCAAACACAGAGAAGTTATGTCGGACTAAGTGAAGACATCTAGGCGCCGCAAACAGATTCCCCGACAAGGTTGACAAAGATCCCAATGGTACCAGGGCCCTCAATATCGACGCATCAAGGTCACTGTCCAGACTCGCTGCTGCGAGGTCTATTCTCACAATAGCCCTGTCTACCGACTACGTATTCAGCGGCAAGCCAAACGAGGCTCCATACGAACCTGATGCTCCTACAGGACCCACCAATCTCTATGGGAAGACGAAGCTTGATGGCGAGAAGGTGCTCCTGGAAGAGTATCAACAGGCTGGTCGAGGAGGACTCGGCGTCGTGCTGAGGGTTCCCGTCCTTTATGGAGATGCTGAGACCCCCGAGGAGAGTGCCGTGAATATCCTAATGAACTCGGTGTGGAAGGCGCAGACCCAACCTGATGGATCTGAAATCAAGATGGACCACTGGTCAATTCGATATCCCACAAACACAGAGGATGTAGCTCGCGTTTGCCACGGTATGTCTTGGAGAACACCCCATAGCCCTCCCGGAGGACATCCATTCCAACAGACCGAGGGACTCATTTTCAACCCGGCTAATTCAATTGATTCAACCCTCCGTCCCAATAATTAGACATTGTGGACAAGTACTTGTCTACGGAGAATCCAGACTCGCTCCCGCGCATTCTCCAGTTCTCAAGCGAAGACAGGCTCACCAAGTACGAGATCTGCCAGACATTCGGGGAAATCATGGGGCTGTCCATTGCTGGAATCGAGCCAAACACACAGGGAAATGATCCGAATGCCAGCGTCCATCGACCTTACGACTGCCACCTCAGCACGCGAGCTCTCCGCGACCTCGGAATTGATGTCTCAACCCAGGACTTTAAGGCCTGGTGGAGGTGGCAGGTTCGGGCCTTCAGGAAGTAAAACCCTCTTTTCCTGCCTGCTTTGCGTCGTGGGATAAGCTGGGAATGAACCAAATTGGAGCAAAATTTTCACGAGCAAATCGTCCTATACTGGCATCTCCCCCGTCCCCCTCACCTGACAGACAATAACGAACAGCATGGACTCGAGCAACGTATCCGCCTTATTTTAACAGAGAAATCCAGCCTCAAGCTAATTATAGGGCCAACTCGCAAGCTTATATTTAGCGAAATCGATATTAGTGCAGACGCTTGTTTTTAATTTCCACCGTAGAGCAGAATGTAAAGGATAATTTGGTATAGCTACCTTCCAGATGGCAAATGATTGGGAAAGCAAAAATAGAAAGGAAATCATGTCTCTCTCAGGCCATGAAATCTCATTTGAGGCTTGTTCTAGATCAACTTACATGCCGACGCGCCAGATAGAAGAACGGATACGCAAGATTAGTAGCTCCGTTAGGCGTCATCAACTTTCGATGGGGCGGTATATTTCTAACACGTCTCGGGTGGAATGTCGCGATGATAAACAAGACCTTCTGCTCTCACTCTCTTTTGCTGAATTTATTTTCTATTATTCTACAACTCGCACTCAGAATGGAATGGTCTTCGAACTTCAAGGCTCTCCTATGCGCTGAGGAACACAGTACGGGTCGGAGATTTTTTTTGTGATCTTGCAGGTTTGTCGGAAGAGGCGCAAGGCAGCATACAAAACATCCCTGCTTGACGTGGCTACAACAACCCTGTCGTCGATCCGATGACCTACAGTTCAGCTCACCACTCTCCTCGCTGCGACGGATCGAGCCGAACGCAGCAGTCATGGCTGTAGGAAGAACTTTTACACTTGCTTCTCCGTTAGCATCACCGAAGGTGTACGGTATACGAGTCTTCGGGGCATAAGCGTGGCGGCTCCTCGTGGAACGAGTCTGTCGGACGATGAGGCCTCTGACAGTCCGTCAACTATTAGTGCAGCCACAAACACTGGCGTCGGTCAAAGGGTGTGGCTGCAGCGCCCACAATTCGACAACGCCTTTTTCTATGACAAACTGACAATCTTCCGGGGAAGTCGAAGCACAAACTGTCCAAATCTTTCCTCGGCTTCGGACTGTCCAAGATCTCAGAGCCTATCCTCCCAAAGAGACACGAGACGCTAGAGAATATTAATGCGGCGGCTGCAAATGCTAGTGTATTTCAGGATGTGATATTAACGGATCAAGCACAACGCAGGTACCCGGCGCAGGCTCGGAAGCGCTGGAGGAAAGTGATGGAGACGGGGGGGCACGTCCAACCGCTAGGCGTTCTGGCCCTGTTTCGGCTGGTGCCAGCACATTGGAACCAACCGCGGCTGGTGACAACGTAATGCCAACGGTGGGGCCATCAGCCGCAGAGGCGGGGAATGCCAACTCAATTTCTGCCAGTGGCACGAGTCGTAACGAGGAGGCACGGAAGCTGTTCGCTGGGCTGCAGAAAATGGCACGCCTCGAAGCTGAAACCAACAGGATCTTGGCCGAACAGAAGGAACGAGACCCAGCGAGACTTCTGGCCGAATTAGCTGCTGCCGAGCAAACTTCTGCGGCGCACAAGCCGAGAGGTCTCCCGAGAAGTCCCATCCTAGGCAAATTTACCTCTTAGCAAGCGCAAGGCAGCCACCAACAGCAGCAGCTCTACCCTCTCTCCTACTCTTCATCCACCCCTTCGGTCGACTACAACAGCAGATACAACGCGACGAGCATCGATCCGAGAATGGCTGGCGAATCGACTGGAAAACTGGTTGTTCCTCTCTCAGAGGCACCCTCCTCTGCCATAAACGCGAACAATCCGGAAAGGGTAAGCCATCAAAATGCATTCGTTCATGCCTGTTTTCTTGCTTCACTCACAACTGCAGCATGCGAGTTATTTTGCAAGCGACTGCCCACCACACTGCTGTCCCAAGGCTGCATTGATCAACAGCATCATGAATGGTGTCGCATGGATAGTATTGGCCGAATCTGACTTTCTTTATCCCTATTGTAGCGAGTGGCGGTACGATGCAAGCAATCAACGCTGGACCTCCCTGTGGAGTGGGAGACAACGACACTGGACATTCTTTTCTCTGCCGCAAGCTGTCTCAGTCAGATGATGAACAACCTCAACCCCTCATCGTCCCTGCTCGTCGAGTCATTCTCTGGCATGGGACTGGAGAGGCGGCTACGGCGATATGAGCAGATCCGCGATGTTATGAACTCCTGGGACAAGGACACGCATAACACTTTGATTGTCATTCCCCAGGGTTCGGCAGATGACGACCAGGACCTTGACATCTCATCCGTACCACGCACGTCGGCTGCCCCTAACGGCTTCACCCTACATCTCTACCATAGCCAAAAGCCTGGCAAATGGACAAAAAGGTATGTAACTCTCATGGAGACCGGCCAGATGTACGCGAGCAAGAAACCAGACTTCAGGACGACCGACAAGGATTGTCACGCCATATGCCATCTCTCCGACTTCGACATCTACACTCCAACAGAATCTCAAATGCGTCGCCATCTCAAACCTCCCAAGAAATTCTGCTATGCTATCAAGTCTCAGCAAAAGACTGCAGTCTTCCTTAGCATGGATAGTTACGTTCATTACTTTTGCACCGAAGACCCCAATATGGCCCAGAAGTTCCATGCCTTGGTGCACGGGTGGAGAAGCTGGTATTTGGTAAATAGGAGAGTTGAACTTGCCATAAAGAAGAAGAAGGCGGCTGCGCCGCAGATCGCCGCCGTCAAAAGTACGCCCAAGAAAAGCCTCAACGTCGCCAACGTAAACGGCCACAGATCGAAGGTCTCTATGGACGAGTCGCCATACGCCGTCGGATCATTAGAACCCTTGGTGGACCTGAAGCGGTCCGAGAAGCCAATTGAAGAATTTGGGAGGGACTTCCTGCCTGACCAAAAGAACCCGCAGAGGGAAGCTGGCCCCTCTACCCCGAGGAAGACGAGTAACCCAGCCAAGCCACTGTTGCAGCCTGATGGCCCCGAATTCAAAGCCAATGGCCTTCTGGGCGACAGCTATAGAGCGCGCAGAGGAGCCGAGGTCGGGAAGCAGCGCGAGGCGCAGTTGCATGATAGTCCAACGAACAATGTAGGGTTCACTGGAGGTGACACCCTTCTCAGCAACATGGCAAATTCTCCAAAGAGATCCAGAGAGGAGGAAAATAAACCCGAACCTAGATCGTGGTTCCCCTCTGCTACGGAGCATACCGCCACTACTAGAGTTCCGGTTCAACCCAAGACAGCGTTGGAGAGAAGCCGAAGCACGAGTGGAGGGAATTCCAACCATCGGCCACCACCAAGCCTCTCGGGTCGCTTTGGAGCTCAGACAGGACTGAAACCCAGCCCGTCAGTTCGCGGGGACGGCCGAGGGCCGGTACCGGGAATGCCCAAACCCTTGGTGGATCTCACCCCCAAGTTTCAAGAAGCACCTCAATGGCGGAACAAAGGACACGGAGTTCAGGCCCCGGCTGGCGTTCACCTTGTCGACCTCATCAGCTCAGGCCAGCCCCAAGGGGCGAATAAATTTCTCGATGTCCCGCCAAGGGACATCCCGCGCCGGGATACGTCATCTTCGTCTACCGCCAGCATTGGCCACCAACCACAGGAGAGGGAAGCCAGGCCAATGCACCGCCCGGCACCGTCCGCCGGAAGGCAAAGAAGCAGGTCTGTCGCAACCAGCGCCCAAGGGGGGGGAGCTAGGAGACCGGTTGATGGCCGGCCACTGGTTCCACCACTGCCTCTAAGGGCCAGGGAGATCGAAGTTAGACGATCCAGCGGCCGCGAGGACACTAATGGAGGAGACAGGAGGCGAAGGGACGACCTCGGCCATACGAAAGGTAGAAGTGGCACTCTTCGGTCCTCCTAAGGTTCCTCGTGTCGAGGTTTCATGCCGTCCCGACTGGTTCGATTGGCTGCGGTCTGCGTTGCATTTGCATGTTTTATGGTTCCTGGTGGAAATCTGCCCATTGTCATGCTCAACTGGCCATTGGGATTTGTACTGGATGTCGCCGTGTAAGTATTTTCTAACCGTACGCCCCAAGCAACGCGGGCGGGAACTTCATTTTCCCCGTGGGTTCGAGAAGACTTCAAGTTGCATGGGAGCTCCACACAGCGTCCTTTTATTTATTTAGTTGGTTGGTTGGTTTTTGAAAAAAAAAACATCGGCGCAGGAGACAAAGATCTGGGATCTACTCCGGGGCATTCCATCGCAGCCGGAGAGGGCAGGTGATCCCAACTTTATCTTCATTTTGCTTCACACTCTGTTCATATGGGGACACGGACGCTTGTTCTCTTTGTGTTGTTAGGTTATAGGGGGGGGGTGTGCCCGGCAAATCATGTACAAATACCCACGTTGCTGGCGTTTGGATCGGAAAGGCCAGCCCTCCTTGTCTTGTCTTGTGGTATGGGTAGTAGTAGTAATTATTTCTAGTGTCCAAAAATCCAAGGAGACATGATCATGTTTGTCCAAGAGTTTCCCTCAGCCCAGTTAGGCATGATGACTGATACTTGTCAACACGATGTCCTGGGCCTCTGCGATGGTATTGCGAACGTGACCAGCTCTTCAATCCTCAATACTCGTTGTGTCTGTTGATTGTGGAGAAGCTACGCTCGCTACGAAGGGCAAGACCTAACATTATCCTGAATGGAGAAGGCTCTGCCTACGCATTGGGCTGGTAATTAAGAATTTCAAAAAAGTGGTATCATTGTACTCTGCGCCCCCCCCCCCCCCCGGTCTCCTGCTCATAGCTAAGCTGCATATTAGTACATGGGTAACGCTTATTCTCTCTCCCTCTCCTTGCTCCTCGTTCAGATTCATCTAACTTTCCCCGTCAACACCCAATTCCGTCACAGCCCCCACCATCATTGCCCTCACAGCCAAGCATTACCGCGGTTTTCATGGTGCCCAGTTAGTCTAGATCTGTCGGGGTTGGTACGAACGGGCTGCCACGGCAGCACACAAGACGAGAGTTGACACCCGAAAGCAGCAACGACCGCCTTATTCTTTCTCAGATTTAGAACTAGAGCTAGGACCATAACTAGATCTCCTTGTAGAAATACTGTCATATGGTTCGATGCAATTGGAGGAGGACGGGCGGCCGGGGCCTCGGGTGATTGTTGATGATTCGCGACAGGGTCTTTTTCTTTTTTCGGGGGTAGGGGAAAACAGAAACTACCACCACTGCCGCTACAGCTGGCACTTCGTGGGGCTTTTCTCCTAGTGTTCCACCTCGTCGACGGGGAGGTCTGCTTCCTCCCTCCCGACGATGGAGTCCGCGACGCGCCAGATCTGGAGCAGGTTGTCTTCCGCAGCGCTGCAGACGAGCCACGGGTCGTTGGGGTTCCAGCTGAAGTCTGCGAGGTGGTTTGTGTGTCCGCCGTGCATGAAGAGGCTATTGTTGTGTGAGTTGTGTTCTCAGTAGATATGGTGGATGTGGTGAGGGAAAAAAAAAAAAAACTTACAGCTCAGGCGGCCCGTCTTCCTGATCGTCCGGCAACTGCTCCTCCCCAATCCTGCTCAGGTCCCAGAAAATCATACGACGATCGTAGCTACCACTTCCGAGAATCGTTGGTTCCTGAGGGTGCCACTGGACGGAAGTGACAGCGTCTCTATGTCCCTCCAGCGTGTGCACCTTCTCCTTCGCATTCCTCATGTCCCACACAGCGATTGTCTTGTCGGCGGAAGCGGTGCACACGAGCACTTCCGTGGTCGGAGAAAAGGCCAACGAATTTATAGCATCCGTGTGCCCGTTTTTCGCTACAATGGACGCCTTCTCGGTAGACGGCTGGCGCACGTCTAGCAGCTGGAACGTTAGGTCGTCGGATACAGTGCCGACGAAGTTCTTGGAGATGTGATGGTACTGCACATCGTTCACGATATTCGAGTGGTGCGTGTACTTCCTCCACGGCTTCACCACCTTATCCTGCACCGTCTTGATGTCCCAGAGACAAACTGTTGCGTCCTCGCTGCCGCTTGCGAGGCACCCCTGGTCGTGGGGGTTCCATGCGAGACCAAACCCTTCCTTCTTGTGCCCGATGAGCTCGATCTCAGGTTTTACCACGCCAGCTGGAAGCAGACTATGTTTAGTGCGATTGAAAATCGCAATCTTGGAATTTACGCACAGAGTGGCGATGATGTCCGGATTCTGCGGCTGGTATCTCGCCTTGTTGACCTCGCCGTCGTGATCAATCTTTTGGATGACCTTGAACGTCATCGCTCCGGCGGAATCCTGGTTCTTGGAGCCCGCGTAGCCACCAATCTCGCCGCGCTCCTCATCATAGTCTGTCGGGCTGGGCTGGACGGATTTCGGAATGTCGACTTCGGCGATCTGGAGGTAGTTGTCTGCGCTTCCCGACGTGTGGGTGCCGAGGAGCAGACGGTGCTTCCGGGTATTTTTTGATGGGTCATCTTTTACGTCGGGAAACCATTGGGTTGTCAGGGTTGGCCAGTCCAGGGCCGTCGACAAGATCATATCGTACAGGAAGGGTGAGTTTTTCTTCCATGTCTTGTACTCTGTTGTATTTGAAATGGGTTAACTGGCGGTGCCCGCACAAGACGGACTGAGGAGAGAAAGCGAGAATCTGCACAGGCTGGATCGAGGAGGCATCGTGGGCATAGGAAACTTACCCTCATTGATCAGGCGCTGGGTCTGGTCGTCTTCTTCTGCCATCTCAACTATTGGTTGGCGGCGCGTGGTTAGTTAAGCTGTTTGGAACCCGGAGGTAGCTCTATGCGCAAAGGTATTGGGAGATGTTCTTTGGAGATGGTAAAATTTTGTTCTTGGGGGGGGTTCTATTTTCCCAGAGCGAAGTGCAATGGAGAAGAACCTACTATGGACGTCTTCCACATCAGAGTGATCTACTACTGGTGCCATGTTATATTTTCAGCGGATGGTTCCGCCGCTGGTCTTTAATAAGTTGAAGTATGGATGTGTAGCAGGCGAAGTGACCAGTGGTTGGAAAAGTCGGTTGGAAAATGTC
The DNA here is from genome assembly GCA_022664585.2 of Zalerion maritima. NCBI lineage: Eukaryota > Fungi > Ascomycota > Sordariomycetes > Lulworthiales > Lulworthiaceae > Zalerion > Zalerion maritima. The sequence goes on from JAKWBI020000096.1 coordinate 107,685, forward strand.
TATGGTACAGCGATAAAACTGTTAATTAAGCCAGTGGTGCGTTTCGTGAAGCTTTCACAGTTCGGTCCATCCTGTCTGTCGCGCTCAACAAGTCTTCTTGCGCCGAGAGACGCGTAAAGTGGTGGTCAATGCGTAACACAAGTAGGATAAAATAAATTTTAACCTATCTGGGACTAGCCCGCTTCTTGCAGCATCTGGCCGTGCCTCACGTGTTGTGACGGCTAACCGCCGCCGCAAGAACCGATACCTAGAGGGGCTTGCTTAGTCACCCAGAGCCAGTCACAGGAGGCTATGTTTTGCTGGCTTGATGTTGAAGCTCCCTCCTTCAAGCGACCGCACGAGCGTTTGAGGCCAGCCTCATACAAAACCCTTTCTAGCCTCCCCTCCTTCCATCCTACGATGGAATCGCCAATCTCTATTCCTGATTTATTATAGTCTTCGGATAAGGGACGGTCTGCGTTGAACGATCATTCCCCCTTGGAATTGGGTTCTGTTTTTCTCTTAGACTGTTCTATGTGGCATTAGTCCTCTTTTCTTTTCCCCTAGAAACGAACCACCACCATTTGCCTAACTTTCTGTTGTCTTGCGTTGCGTTGCGCTGCCCCTCCACCTTCCGGGCCAACCTTCACCCTAAAACACCCTTCGATATACGGACGACTTCACCTATTTCTTCCCTACTAGAGATACCCATTTCTGTTCTCTCTTGCGTAGCCCACCACTGACCGACTGCGGTGTTGTTTTTGGCTACAACTCATTTCCTGGGCGCCAATACCCAACCACACTTCCCTTGACATACTGCGCCAGTAGCAGCATTAGTCTGCTATCGACACCATGGGGTACATACTGAGCCTCGATTAACACCCTCCTCGCTGCGCCTGCTAATACCAACCTGTGTTTACAGTGTTCCTAAGTTCTTCCGATGGCTGTCAGAGCGATATCCTGCGATATCACAACTGATCGCTGATAATCGCATCCCCGAATTCGACTGCCTATATCTTGACATGAATGGCATCATCCACAACTGTACACACAAGGATTCGGGCGATACGAGTTTCCGACTAAGCGAAGATGAGATGTTCATCCGCATATTCAACTACATAGAACATTTGTTCTCCAAGATCAAGCCGAAACAGCTGTTCTTCATGGCCGTCGATGGAGTCGCTCCCCGAGCCAAGATGAACCAGCAGCGTGCTCGTCGTTTTCGTACCGCCCTGGATGCCGAGAAGGCCCGCGACAAAGCCATCCGAAGCGGCGAGGAACTTCCCAAAGAGGAACCCTTCGACAGCAACTGTATCACACCCGGCACGGAGTTCATGGCTAAGCTGTCCAAACAGCTACAGTACTTTGTACACAAGAAGGTGTCCGAGGACTCAGATTGGCAGGGCTGCGAAATTGTCCTCTCTGGACACGAAGTTCCCGGCGAGGGGGAGCATAAGATTATGGAGTACATTAGGAACGCCAAGGCGCAACCAAACTACAACGCCAATGTTCGACACTGTCTATACGGACTGGATGCCGATCTCATCATGCTGGGTCTTCTCAGCCACGACCCTCACTTCTGTCTTCTCAGGGAAGAAGTTACTTTCGGACGGCAGTCGAAAGCGCAGTCCAAGGAACTAGAGCACCAGAATTTCTATCTTTTGCATCTTTGCATGGTTCGGGAGTACTTGGAGTCAGAGTTCCAGGAGCTGAAAGCACCAGGCGCTATGAGGTTTCCCTTTGATATGGAGAAGGCCATTGACGATTTTATCTTGATGGCATTTTTTATTGGAAACGATTTCCTTCCCAATCTTCCCGGTCTGCACATCAACGAGGGAGCGCTGGCCGACATGTTCTCCTTCTACAAGGAGGTATTGCCAACATGTGATGGCTACATCAACGAGGGCGGTGTTATCAATATCGAGCGCCTCGCCAAGTTGCTGAAGAAGCTGGAGAGGATCGATTACAAGAACTTCGAGAAGGAGATGGAGAACAAGAAGTGGATGCAATCCAAGAAGAGCGCCGACGAGACGGTCGTTGTCCATGCTAAGGGCAAGAAGACTGTTGTGACCTCGTCCCAAAGGAAACTCTGGGACCAGAAGATCTACAAGTTCCTCAAAAGCAGGAAAAATACCCAAGACGAGGCTGTGGACCTGGGATCGGATCTCAAGGCCGAGGACCGCAAGTGGGTCCAGGAGTTGGCCGATCGATTTCACATGCCATGGAGCACCTCGGTCGACGAGGACGGGAATCGACATCTCATCATGAAATTCCCTGAAACAGCGGACGATTCTGATGATGAAGACGAAGAGCTTGACCTTGCGATGAACAGAGAGATGAAGCGTTGGCAAAACGCCGAGGTTGTGGACAAGAGCCCCGAGCAGGCGCAGGGGCAATACAAGGCCCTCTACGACCAGAAGTTTCAGGAATGGAAGAGCGATTACTACGCCGACAAGGTCCACTGGACTCCCGAGTGTATGCAGACGGAACTGACCAAGATGTGTCAAAACTACGTCCAAGGTCTGCAGTGGGTTCTCTACTACTATTACCGCGGCATCGCATCATGGCCATGGTACTACCAATACCACTACTCGCCCAAGATCACGGACGTCAATATGGGTCTCGATGCCGACATGAACTTCACGCTTGGCCACCCATTCAACCCCTTCGAGCAGCTGATGGGTGTGCTTCCCGATCGAAGCAAGAAGATCGTTCCCGAGGTGTACTGGGAGCTGATGCTGGACGAAAAGTCGGCAATCAAAGACTTTTATCCCAGAGATTTCGAACTGGACATGAACGGCAAGAAGATGGACTGGGAAGCGGTTATTCTTATCCCATTCATCGAGGAGAAGCGCCTCTTGGACGCTATGGCGCCCAAAAACGAGCTGCTAAGCGACGACGAGAAGGAAAGGAACAAGATTGGCTTCGCCATACGCTTTGCATACGACCAGAACTCCAACTTCGTCTACCCCTCGTCTCTTGCGGGAATATTCCCCGACATTTTGAGCTGTCGCTGTGTCATGAACCATTTCGAGATGCCTTCAACTGAGGGCCTCCAGTATCGATCCGGACTGATGGACGGTGCAAAAATTAGTGTGGAGGCGCTTGCCGGCTTCCCTAGCTTGGCCACATTGCCCTACAACTCTGCTCTTGGCTTCCACGGGGTGAACGTCTTCCAACAAGACAGCCGAAACCAGAGTGTGGTTGTCACACTGACGGACGCTGAGTCGAGAGCTAAGGCTTCGGTCGCGATAACCAAGCTCGGTCAGAAATGCCATGTCGGCTATCCTTTCTTGCAAGAAGCAAAGGTTGTGAAGGTTTCCGACGAGCTCTTCCACTATGTCATTGAACACGGCCAGGTTGTCCAGAAGCACAACTCGCCGAGGGATATGGACGAGTTCAGGCGAAAGGCAGCTGGGAAGGAGAACTATTACAGCAAGCGCTTCGCCATCATCATTGATTCCGTCGAAGCGATGGTCCACGTTGAACACCTCAAGGGGCTCAACAAGACCGACGAAGGCGCGCACATCAAAGAGTACGGAATCATTCCGGGCCAGGAAACGGATTGGCCTGCCCAGCTCGTTGTCGAAGAAGTCATCAATGAGGACGAGCGTTTCATCGAGCGAGCTGCTCTTCCGATCGAAGAGGAATTTCCCATAGACTCGAATGGCTTTTTTCTTGGCGAGTACAACTACGGACGGCCTGCCAAGATTGTCGGGCATGAAAACAATACCCTCCAAATTGCCATCATCGCAATCAAGGGTAAGGAACCTGAGTTCACGAGGCCTGTCATCGCTAAGGCAGAGAGGGAGAACAAGTACGTGCCGTCTCACGCACTTGCCCAACAGCTTGCGCTCCATCCCATGATTCTGAGCAAGCTCACGGCGTCGTTCTTTGTGCACAGCCTCGGTGGTCTGAAGGTCAACTTGGGGCTAAACCTCAAGTTTGAGGCCAAGAAGCAGAAGGTGCTTGGCTACACCCGAAAGTCTTACACAGGTTGGGAGTATAGTGCGGCTGCGATCCAGCTGATTGCGGAGTACATGACCCAGTTCCCAGACTTCTTTTCCTCCCTGTCGCGCCTCCGCTCGTTAATGACTAGTGGCTCATCGAGCGAGCTGAAGGACACTGATGTCTATCCTGATGTCGACGCCGAGGCCGCCCAAAAGCGCATCAAGGAAATCGGTGCTTGGCTCAAATCGGTTGAAACTAGCAAGTTCGAGAGGGTTCCACTTGACGCCGAGCAGCTGGACTCTGAGGTTGTTATGGCACTGGCTAGGGCTGCAGATGAGTATCAGTCTCCTCCGCAGCAGAGAACTAGGCTCAACAATGTCCCCAGAAATGGTGTCATCAGGCCTGCCGATGCCGTTCACCGTCTAGGCAACCAACGATTCGCGCTGGGAGACCGGGTGGCTTACGTCCAAGATTCAGGCAAAGTCCCAATTGGACTCAAGGGCACTGTTGTGGGTATTAGCCGCACTGCTACTACTAAGCTTCTGGACATTGTCTTCGATGAAGCCTTCATGAGCGGTAGCACCCTTGGCGAACGATGCCCTGCCTTCCGCGGCCTTACCGTTCCCGCGCAGTCAGTGCTCAACACCACGGACAAGCAAGTTATCACTGGATCCAGGGCCTCGCAGCAGCATTCCAAGACGAAGACTCCAATGGGAGCGCGAAGAAGTGGGATGAATGGTACTCAACAGTACCGCGAAGCACCGGCTCCTGCCCCACTCCGTGGACCCTTCAGCGGTGCTATTAACGGCAATTATCGCGGCTCGCACGCGCCTAACAATAGGGCCAATGTTCAGCACTCCACACTTGTCTACAGGCCGGCGCAAAACAATGACCAGCAGCAGCAAGGGCGTGGCCGGGGAGGAGCGCCTAGAGGCCGTGGCCGCGGTAACAACGGCCAGAGCCACGGCTCTCATCAGGGGGCTCTTCAGTCGCAGCAGGCGTACAATGCTGTCCCGCCCCCATCCAACCTGAACAACTCCCCTAGAGGAGGACGTGGACGTAGTGGTCGGGGCTTCCGAAGTCGCGGCGGAGTGCCCTCGCGTGGTTCTGGACGTGGTGGACGTGGAGGAGCGACCGGTTCTGGTGAAGGCTCTGCACCCACACAGCCTTCCGCATCTGCTGCCTAGGAGTCAGCTATTGCATCCGAGGAGGTGGTAGCGGGATCGGAGACGGTCGCTTCCGAGTCGGTTTCCGTCGCTGCGAATCTATGTGCCGACGTCGCTTCCGCCCCTCCCAACGGCGGTGGAGGAGGAGATCTCTCTCTTTCTTCCAATCCGAACGGCAACGTACTATCCAACGTTCATATGGAATACCATCAAGCTTTCCACCAGGCGCAGCAGCAGCAGATGAAGCAACAAATGACGACCCCAGGCATGCAGGTGAGCGAGCTTCAGATGCGCATGACGGCATATCACATCTACATGGACGGCATGCAGGAACAGCATCACCGATTGGCCCAGCAGAATGGGGGGGTTCCTCCCCAGGGCGTTCCGGATTTGAACATGGTTGCTCAGCATGCGTGGTGGAATATGGTTGGGTGGACTTCATATGCTCCGGCGCAGGAATGGTAGACGTACGGCGGACGCCCTCACATGAAGGGGAAGCAATTGCAGTGTGCTGTTTGCGGTCGATGGGAAACAAGATGAGGTGGTTGGTCGGTCACAAGGAGATGACGAGAGGATATTGGCTTTGCTTTTTCTTGCTACTAACTAAATGTTTTATGAGACGAAGAAACGGATCATCGTCGACGATTTTTTGTCGCAGGGAAAAAGATGGTTATTTGACGGCGATCAAGGTACCTACTATAGCTGTCCTTTCCTTGGGCAAATCAGCGGGAGCGATTTCTCACGATGCGGTACCATATGATAGGAGTCGGTATGGATGAACCGGTTACGTAGATAGATACATACATACACATATTGGGTGCAGAAAATGGACTTCAGGTTTATGAAACGCTGGGTGGACAGTGGGAACTAACTGGGTTTGGTCTCTGATCTGTTTAGACACCTAAGACAGATCAGAAAGCTAGACACTGTTTACTACTATGTGAATAGGTAGGCAAGGGTAGCGAACGACCTTGACACAGGTACCTACCTCCCTAGACTATCGCAAGGAAAGTTCCTAGGAGTAGTTATATCTCCTCGTCTAGCTACATCTCCATCCCATCTAGGTAGCAGGAGCTAAGAAACCTAGTTTGGACGGAAATTCGATAAATACCCGATCTGGACTCAAGGGAGAGCTACCTGTTTGCGTTGACATCGTATAACCAGCCTTCACCTCGTCTCTTCACTCCCTTTTTCTTCCCAAATCACAACCCTTTCCTCAATGTCCACGTCCCACAGCCATGATTTGCCCTGCCCATGTGTGGGGGGGGGGGGGGGGGGGGGGGGGGGGGGGGGGGGGGGGGGGGGGGGGGGGGGGGGGGGGGGGGGGGGGGG
>JAKWBI020000970.1:0-14424 GCA_022664585.2 Zalerion maritima
CATATAATATTTACCATATTAAATCTTTCCTAACCGTGAATTAACGTTACCTAAAGCTTTAAAATTATAATATAATGTTTAAATAAAATGCTAAAAAAAAATCATAAAAGAAAGCCAAAATATAGGAGAATTTTATTATAAATTTTATTTATTTTATTTTATTTCATTTAGGCCGATGCGGGTAAGTATGCATTTATTAAAAGCCATATAATAATATAATTAGGTATATAATGAGGCCGCCCTAGACCTTTTTCCCGCTTAATAATTCCATTTATAGTATATTTTAAAAGTGAAGTATAAACCGCAAATAAAATTATAAAAATAACATAACAATTATAATCGAAAGATAATTATTAAAATATTATTTTAAATTTCTTATTTCTTTTTAAAGATTTTATTTAGGCGGATACGGCCTGGAATATATTGAGAAGGAAGCATTAGATGTTTACTTCTTTATGTAGGATTATTATTAGTTTTTAGTTTTTCCTTAGTAATAGGTAGATTAGAATAATAAGAGATTTCCTTATTTATGGGCGTATACCTATATAAGGATTAAACTTTTGGCATTTTATAAAAATAATAATAACGTTCTTTTTTACAATATTTATTACCCTAATATAAGGTATTCACTCTTTGTATACTTATTATTCTATTAAATTTACCAAGATATTTATTCTTTATTAATAAAAGTAATAAAATACCTTTGTTTATTTCTTATTTGGTGCCCCCTTTATGGAGGATTTTTTTCGGTTATTCTTAAAAAATCCAAGGACTTTAAAAGTTTGGATAAGCGCGCGCTTAAGACCAAAATAAGTGATACTAATATATTTTAAGTATTAAATATAAGAAAAGGATTATTGTATTACCTTAAAATAAGGCGTAAAAAGAGTTTTTTTCGTTTTGGATTAATAAAGAAATAAAATAAAGGGTTAAAGATTTGGTATATATATATCGAGCCGGTTATAAGAAATCGTAAAATAACCTTAAAAACCGATATTATATCCTTTCCTAAAAGTAAGCGATCAGGCTTATTCGAATTAAAAAATAATGGATAATATATGTCCTAAGAAAAGAAGGTCGGATAATCTCGGTACTTAAAAAAGGGGTTTAATTTTAATAAGAAACCATAATTAAATAAAGGGTTAAAAGCTTTTCCCTATATTAGGGGGAGGTAAAAAGGTAAAAAGTATTATACCATTTTATATTATATTAAAAAAGGGCTAAAAGTTTCTCCTGTTTAAGCGAGTTAGTAAAAAGGAGGAAAAGAATTATTTTTAATATTTTATAATAAGTGTTATAATAAAAAAAGGAGAATTTGAAAAGGAGATTAAATTTATATAATAAATTAGTCCTTAGCCAGTATAAAGGCCTAATTACCTTAAATTATACCATTATACCTTTTATAAAATCCATCCGGTAATATATTAAGTATACCTAAAGGGCAAGGTATAAAACCTAAACCATAATTTCCAAAGAAGAAAAAGGACCCAAAGCCAGGACCTTCGACGGAAACTCTTTAAAAGCCAAAGCCTAAGCGTGCAAAAGGGAAGCGTAAAGTATTTTTTAATCCTAATTTAAATGGGGGAGAAAAGTCCCGATTACCTATTCCGGTATAAGGCGATCCCAAATTATTTTAAAATTTATTTCAGATTATTATTTAAACCAAGGAAAAAAAAGCTTTTAATCGATTCCGAAATATTAGGAGTAATTCCGTACCTTTATTTTATTTAAGCGACCGGGAAAGATTTAAATCCCGTTATTAAGGGAGAAGATCGCGTAAACGAATCGGTAGGGGTAAATTATCGAGATTTAACGACCCGAATAATATAATAATAACGGGGCTAATAATAATAAAGGATTAAGATAATTATTGGCGTATAATATGGGCTACGTATAAATATATATCCGAGTAATCGATAAAAAAGCTTAAAAATATATACCTAGATTTAAAAAAAGCCGTAAAATTTTACCAGATTTTTAGAATATTTCCCTAAATAATGTGCTCCCGTAAAAGTAGGAAACCTAAATTAGGAAAAAAAGGTTTAAAATATTTTAAGGGTCGAAATATAATATTATGGTTTATTAAGTACGACCAGGCCATAATAAATATAAGTTTAAGAATAATAATACGGATATTTTACCTACCAGATTATTATTATAATAAGGTGGAAAAAAGAATTATGGATTTAAAGGACGTGGAGGCGGATTATAAAAAGTTATTAATATTAATAATAAAACGATTTATTCTTTAAAACGAATTTTCATATCGAGATCCTTAGAAAAAGTACGCCGATTTATAAAACTTTTAAATCGACCCCACCTACGAATTAATCTAACGATATTTTAACGATTAGCGAGCGATTTTAATAAAAGTAAGGAATAAAGGACTTTTAAAGGATTCCGCGAGTTATTTCCTAAAACTTATCCCATATAATATATTGGGAAAACTTATAAAAAAGCTGGATATAGAAAATATTAATAATCTTTATAGGCCAGGCGAGCTAATAAATATTATGGATTGCTTTTAAAACCTATATAACCGAGCAATTATATAATATGAGAAAACTGGTAAAATAAACAACGCTTATTTAATTAAGCCTAAAATAAGCGAAAAAAAGCGAATACATTATATAAGGACATTACCGGAAGACTATAATCGCCACTTTATATTTTAGCGAAAAAATAAGCAATTAATAAGCTTTGGAAGCAAAAATGAAAAGAAAACAAAATCGACATATTCTTTAAACACGCATACTGGATTAAAGGATAAAAGTTTAAACGCAATTATAAAAAGATTAAGCATTTATAATATTAAAAATTTAATAAAGTATATGGAAAAATAAGTTTGATAAACGATTAATCGGTATTTTATAAATTTAGGAAAGAAATTTCCTTTAAAGGATAAAACTTCGAGGAAAACCAGAGAATTTTATAAGATCCAAGCAAACGCCTATATAATAGCGGATAATTTAGAAAAAAACCAGGATTCGTTGGATTTACCATACTTTTTATTATTTTTATTATTAGCGAATAGTCTTGATATAAAAATTGGGATTTTAATTATAGGAAATATACCGATCAAAATGGCACCCCTAAAAGGAAAGCGTTATAAATATTACTTTAAAGTCGGCCATTAAATGGACTTTTATAAAACGATTATTAGCGATATAGCCAATAAAATATATTAAAAGGTTGGGATATTATACAATTTATGGGAAGCAGGCATTAAGGGGAACACTTATATACCGGAGTTATTAAATATAATAGGATTCCGTATTTTTATTAATAAATACTGGATTGCTGGGATATATAAAAGAATTAAAATAAGAGTTATTATTTTTATATAATTATACGAAACCGGCCAGATTTATAAATGGACTTTTCCAGGAGCCAAATACGTTAAAAAATTTAAAAAGTCCCCTATAGGAGAAGATATCCTATGGGGCTTTGTAGAAAACCTAAACTGGGCATTTTATATTAAGCCTAATTATCCGTTAGGCGTACTCCGAGCCAAAAAGATCTTATTTATAATAATTTTTTAGAAATTTAAAAAAAAGTACCCGAAGTATAATAAGTTAATAGTAGAAAATATAGTCCTTATTAAAGTCCATATATTAAACCTAAATATAACGAAGGAAAATATAGCCAGGTAAAAGGGGTATAAAACCTTTAAGAAGTTAAAAAACCATTATAAAGGTTAGGATTTAAACTTAAAAATATTTAAAATACCTAAATAAGATCGATTATTGTCCGTTTTATAAGAAAATACGCAGAGGAAAATGGTTATGGCCTATTCTTAATATCGAAAATAATTAAATCCTAAGCGATTTTTCCTATCCCCAAAATAATAAAATCGAATAATGATTATCGATAAAAAAGAAATAAAAGATAATCGAAAAAGAGTGGCTTTTAATATTAGGGAAAATTTTAAAGGAAAAAAAGCAGCCATAGAAAATCTTTACCGACCGATTATTCGATTATTAATTCTTTAATATGCACGAAAAGACCCTACCTGGGTAAAAGAATTAGCCAATCGTTTATTAAAAGCTGCAGGATTATATATTATATAGGTCGTTAAAGCAAAAAAGGTGGATACTTAAGGAAACTTTATTATAATGAAAATAAATTTTAAAAATGGAATCGGAGGATTAAAAATAGGATTAATGTTTAATAATAACGAGGAATAGGACGAAAATGTTTTCTCCGAAGTGAAGGGATTTCACGAACTTATTGGGATAAATATTAATAATATCGAGTAAATTTTACACTTAAAAAATGGATAAAAAAACTTTTATACGAATTATATTAAATATAATTGGGAGATATATTAAAAGTACCATAAATCCTAATACGCTACGGATATATTACATTTCCAATTTATTACACGCTTATAAATACGGGAGTATTTTATAATATTATATTACTTAAATTGGCCGAAAAATACGGACTGATTTTTTTACCTTATTCGATTACCTATAAAGTGTTTAATATTAATAAACCATATTAGTTCACTAGAAAAACCATAATAAATGTTTATTTAAGAGATAAATATAAGATTAGGATAATGTTTTTTATTACGAATATCGATTTAAATTCCCGGTAATATATATTAGGAATACTATTTATTATTAAAGTCCTACCTTGGTTTAAAAAAATGGAAGGATTACCTAGGATTAGGTGTACGCTTTACTTTAAAAAAAGATTAGTTAAAGTTTTAATTATTACGGAAAAGGTAAAGTAATTAAAATAATAGTTGCCAGCCTTAAAAGAATGGGGACTGGTAATAATAAAGCGAAAGTTTTTTTACCATATAATTTAAAAGGATATAATATTTATTCGATAAACCAGATTATAGTTAAAGATATAATAAAGTTAATTTTATATTTAAAATTAGGAAATATCCTTATATAATATTTATATAAAGGAGATAAAATTTAACGCCAATAAATATAAAAAATTTTAAGAAGGAGGATCGAGAACCCCAATATTTAAGCGAGAAACCATTTAAAGGTAAATACCATATATAAATTAAAAGCTAATAAGATTTATCCGAAAAATAATATACCCTTAAACGGATTTATACCTAAAGGTAATCCAGATTAAAGGCGAAAGGTATGGGAAAAAATACCATATAAAATAAAAGACTTAATATTTAAAAAGCATTTCTTTAGCCTTATACCAAAGTTTTTTAATTTAATAATCGGAATAAGATTAATAAATAAAAGATTAAAACATATTTTATAAAAATGCGAAGTTTTTAATAAAAAAGAGAAGTAAGTGTTTGCTCGGATATTAAAGAATAAAGAAATAATTTTGGTATGGGATTTTTTAAATTATAAATTAATCCGAAGATTTATTATACCCTTATAAATATTAAAGGTAATAAAGTATAAGGTATGGTAAGCGTTATTGATCCCGATACCAAAAGCTTTAAGGACTAAGGTAATTAAAATATTAAAAGAACGCTTAAATCGAGGGATTTTAAAAAAAAGTTATGCACCGTACCGAAACCCTTGGTTTTTGGTAGGTAAAATGAATAAAGGATTTAAATTAATTAATTTAATAACGAAGATTAATAAAAAGACCATACGAAATACGTTTATTCCCCTTGGTATAAAGGAGTACTTTAAAGATTTTAGTATAAGTAAAATATTATCCCTTTTTAATTTTTTTAGCGAATACGATTAGGTATTATTGGATCGAAAGTTGAGGGACCTTATTACCTTTATAATGGCGATCGGATTATTATAAATATACATATTACCGTAAGGAATAATCAATTTTATTATATAATTTATGCGAATAATTTAGCGAATTTTAGGTAAGCTATATTTTAATATATATCGAGTATTCCTGGATAATATAATTATTAAAGGACCTATAACCATATATAATGGTAAAAAAATAGCCGCAGTTTTAAGCGTGCGATGTTTTATGGTAAAATATTTATTTAATATAAATAAGGTTTTAACCAATGTGGAATTATTGGGATATACGATTATTGAAAAGAAATTATAATGGTGTAAGGTATTATACGTGATTATTGGTTATATTTATGGTACGAATGGCCGTACACCAAAAAAAGTAAAGATTATTAAAATACGGGAATGGAAAAAGTATTTAAATATTACGGATATAAAATCCTTTTTAAATATTATGGTTTATTATCGAATTTGGGTTAAAGATTATGCATAAATTTTAGAACCCCTTATTAAATTATTAAGAAAAGATATACCTTTTATATGGGAAAGCGATTAGGTAAAGGCGATAAGAATTTTTTAAGAAGTAATTATAATATAACCAGTACTAGTATTATTATATTATAAAAAAGTTTATAATTAAATTATATTGGTAATAAATGCTTTTTTAAAAGAATGGGGAGGTATTTTAATATAAAAAACAAATGGAAAACGTCACCCAGCTTATTATAAAAGCGGCGTATGGTTAAACGTAAAAAAAAAATATAATGCGATAAAAAGAAAATGCAGGGCAGTGTTAAAGGTTATAAAAAGATTAAGAAATTACTTATATGGAGTTAGATTTTTATTAAAGGTGGACGTTTAAATTTTAATACATTAATTTAATGGGGCAGTATCGGATATACTAGGATCCCTAATTATATGCTGGCTAATTTGGATAAGGTATTTTAATTTCGAAATTAAGCATATTCCTGGAATAAAGTATAAGGTAGTAGATAAATTATTAAAGAAACCACCAGGACCATTAAACCTGGCGGACATTAAAAACGAAAAGGATATCGATAAATAGGTCGATGCTTAGTTTAATGCGATTATATATAAACCATGGACTTTTAATCCGATTAATATAACGATAATATAAGTAAACTCGACAGCCCTTTCTTCCACCGCCGATAATTATTATTTTAAATTAAAAGTTTTACCTGGATCCTATTTATCCCTACACCAAGCGTACGCATATTACCTATTATTTTTACGATTACTAAACGATATTAAAAAAAACAAACGTAAGTTTATATTTTTTAGCACTTAAGCATTTAAGTTTAAGATTAATAATAAAAAGTTTAATAGGAGAGTTAAACCAAAAAAAAGGCTTGGAGATAGGATAATGGTAAATAATAAAAAAAAATGGGTACGTTTATTTACGACCGCACATTTAAAGATGGGATATAAAGGGCGATATATTATTTACGAATAATTAAAAAGGCATTGGTATTGGCCAAAATCCTATTAAAATATATAAAAAGTAATAGAAATATATTTTAAATATTAAGCGAACGCCTTATAAAAATCTTTAAAAAAACCCTATTATATATTACCCGGAAGGATATTTTATAAGGTTTATTTTAATATATAATATATGCCTAAAAGTGGAAAATATAAATACTTATTAGAAATAAAAAATAATTTATCCGGATATATTATCGTAAAACCACTCGGACGTATAAACGCTAAAAAATCGGCAAAGTTTTTTATTAAATATATTATTATAAAATTCGGATACCTAAATATAATAATAATAAATGGTGGACCAAAGTTTAAGGTAAAGCTTTTCGAAAAGCTGGAAAAAAAAGGGATTTAAAAGATTTAAATTTCGGTTTATAATTTAAAAACCAACGGTATAATAAAAGGAGGATATTATATTTTAGCGAGTGTTTTAAAGAAAATAACGGGAAAGTGGTATAAAAATCTGCCTTTTATAATTTTGGTAAAAAACTCCACGGTATAAATATCGATTAAAAGAACTCCATATAAATTAATTTTTGGAGGATATCCTATATTCCCATTAGAAATTAAATATGGGTTTTAGAGATTTATCGATTGGAAAAAAATAAAAGATTAAGACGAATTTCTGTAAGTAAGAACTCGAATATTATAAAGAAAATAGGAAAATATTTAATAAATAAAAGACCTCGTTATTAAGTATTGAAAAGAAAAAGCAGTATATTTATTGGCGTATATATAAAAAAGGATATAAAAGGTATTATTAAAGGATAAACCTAATATAAATTAGGTATTAGTATTTAATACGGTATAAATGATAAATTATAATAAAGAAATAAAGTTTAAAAATAAATGGATGGGACCTTATAGGATAAAAAAACGATTAAAGAATGGATTATATTTATTAAAAGAATTTAACGAAATACTTATAAAATACCCCGTAATACTAAACCAATTTAAATTATTTTATTAAAATATATTTGGATGGTAAACGACCAAGACCATATTATCGTTATTAATAACGACCGGATTATTATTAATAATAATAAGGATAATATTATTATCCTTTTATAATAAAATATCTGCCTTTTTAATATTAACAAATACTAATTTTAAAAGATTATTATTATTTTTAAAACCAGGAAAAGAATTACGATCCACCACCGAAGTATTAAAAGAACCACCATTTAAGCGTCCGGTAAAACGCCTTAGAAAAATTCCACTATAACCAGAAGAATTACTAGTAAAGCGACCAATCGGACGACCAAAAGAATATCCAATATTTCCTTAAGGATAATACAAACGCCCTATAGGAAGACCCCGGAAACAAGTATAAGTAAAAAAAAAAGGGCGTAATATTTTAATTTATATTTTGATTTTTCACGCTTATTTAAATTATAAAAAGAAAAGAAAACCATATAAAATAATTTTTAAAGTACGCATATTTAATCGGCTTAAAAAATAAGTTCTTTTCCTTTTAAGTGCTCGAAAAAGACCTGGGGAGGAAGGCCCAAACCAATTTAGGTACGCGTATATAAAAGAAGTATAAAAAAAAAATATATATATAATAATACAGGCCCAGTTTAAATTACTTCGTTCCTTTTCCTTTATTCTTTGCCTTTAATTATTTGGCGAAAAGGAATTTCCGCGAACGGAAAGCAAATAACCCACGAGAAGTGGGAGTAAGTACAGGAGTAATAAGGCCTTTAATGCGAGCGAGCTTTGGGATTTTGGATAAAATAAAAGGGATATCTTTTATAAACTCGAAAGGGTTAAACTTATTAGATATTACCTTTTGCTTTTAATTAAAAAAAGTATTAAAATTATTCTTTTAACCTATTGGGAGAAAATCACCGCGAATAAGGGTACCGCGATTTTAATTTATATTAAATCGGTTATTATAAACTTTGGCGGTATCCTTAATAATTATACAATAAAAGGGTGCGCCCACGCGAGAGCCAATAATCTTAAAAACAAAACAAGGTATACCGATAGGGATTTGTGACTGTAAAAAGTTACGAATACCATTATTAAAAACTTTACCAATAACTTTAGCGGGCAATTAAAAATTATGCCATCCATTGGGAAACTCTTTATTATTAATAGATTAAAATGGTTTTTAAAAGTTAGGGTTCGGAATTTCTAATACCCCAAAAGCACGATTAAATATACCACGAGTATATTCGAAAAAGCCAAGGCGGTAAAACCAATTTAGAATAATAATATTATTTTTATTACTTAGGTGATCGATTATTTGCTTGGTGTAAATAGATTATAGCTTATTAAAAAAAGGACGAGTAATTAAAATAAATTAAAAATAATTATTTACGCAAAGCCGATTATTATATTTAACTAATAAGTTATTATTTTTACCTTTAGAATTATTATTATGGTAATAAGACCATCCGAATATCTTATTATTATAACCCGGAGGAAAAAAACAGTCCTTATTTCGATTATTGGTATTCTTTTCCTTAGTAATACGAGTATAATTAGGATAACGCATATAAAAGCACTCCTTTAAGCCTTAAGCGCAGTTAAAGTACACATTAGAGAATTCGCCCTTTAAAATAATACATCGACCCTTAGGCCAAATATAGCGATATTTATTATGGCCATATAATTAACCAGCAGTGTTAATCTCCCATTTGTACTAATAATAAGAATAGTAGTTATTAATAATATAACCGAACGCCCCAATAAGAAAAATAAAAACGCGAAGCTGTTTTTTGCTTAATTAAGCCATATATTAATTAAGGTAATTATCTCCTCGTTTTTCGATAAAAATTAATCGAAATATGTTGCTTTTTTTACCAATTAGGTGTTCAGCAGCGCCGAGGGTTTCCAAAGTTATTAAAAAGGGACCGAGCATATATAAAAAGAGGAAATAATTGGCAGGAATTATCCAAATCTTATAAAAATCGCAACCGGTACCGATGTACTTATAAATGGTAATGCTTTAAATTAATTTTAATTAAAATTAGTATTACTTTTTAAATTATAAAAAATGGAAAAATATACCTTAAGCCAAATAAAGTTTATGGGATATAAAGATAATTCGATAAAGCAAGAAAAAGGCTTATTGGTAAGCTAAGCGCTCGAGCGCTGGAACCCAAGGGAATAACGGCGGTTATGGAAATAAACCTCGTTATTATTAATTCGGACGAAAGTAAAGGGAGGATTATTAAAAATAATACGAGGAATAAAACGGCTATTAAGATCTCGAAAGTAAGGTGTGTTAGTTTTCTTTTAAATATTTGGACAAGGGCGCAAGCTTAACTTATCCTTATTAAATAGGTTATCGATGGGAAGCTTTCTTTTATTAGGATAAGATATAATAGATTAAATGGTAAAGAAGGTGATTAATTAAGTACGTAAAAAATAAAAATAAAAAAAAACTTAATGGCAAATGATTAATGGTAGATTAAAAGAAAGTTAGGCGTACGAAAAGGTTATAAAAAAGATAAAAGAATACGTGCAAGGTAAGCCAAAAAGGTAAACAGTTTATTAAAAGGAATGATTTATTATAAAAAAAAATGCCAGGCAATAGGCTAATCCAGTTTATTTATTTAATCACCTTTATTATAATTGTTAAAACGATTTCACAGATTATTTTTAAAAAGCAGGCACACACTTACCTGCAGATAATACTTATTTTACCATAACGTAAATAAACCAATTATTACCTTATAATATAAATATTTTAAATTATCTTTTCCCATTATAATCTTTCCCTTTTACCCTACCCATTTTTCCCATCTTTATTCTTTAATTCCTGCATTTACCTTTATAAGCTACCATTAAATAAAAAAATCTAAAGACCAATTAACCTACCTGTAAGCGAACGATTAAAATATTAGCCAAACGTCCCAAACCTAATATTTTTTTTTAGAAAAGGCAATGGACTTGGAATAAACCCCCTTAAATTACCGATAATTATATCCTCGAGAAAAGGACACCTATGTATAATAATAAAGTAAATATACCTTAACCTAATAGTATTAAGAACGAAAAGCCTTTCGCTTAAAAAAAAACAGATTTTATAAAATACTATAAGGAATATGGTAAGTTTAATCCAAGCATGGGATATATAATATTCCCAAAAGGGTTTAATTATGGTTTTTTAATTAATTTACCTAGAGATTTTTTAAAGGAGATTAATTATAAAGATTATTTCCCTATTATTAATACGTGCGACCTTAAAAAGTGGGACATTCCGACGGTAAAATATTATAAGGGATATTATATATTAAAAAATAAATATAAAGGTATTATTTATAAATTACCAATATGGTTAAACTTTATTATACTTTACCCAAAGACCATTTTTAAAATAAAACCAAGGGGATTAATTAATTAAAATTTGGAATAAATAATAAGGACCTTATACACGATCGAGGGCCTTATATTTAAATAAGATTGGTTAAATGCCTATAAAATAATAGTTTTAGCGATAGGATTATTAAAGAATATTATAAACCTACCGATATTTACACTTATTAAAAATAGTATGATTATTACCCCTGCCTTATTAATTGCCCCAGTCCCTATTTATTATCCTACCCTTATGCGAATAAGGCAGTATAAGAATATTTTCTTTATTTGCCATATACCAGGACACTTTTTTGGAGCAGTTTATCGATAACATAAGGGGAAATTAAGTTTTATTTTAATGGACCCAATATATAGGTAGGGAGAACGTTTAACTTAATCATATTATAATATTTTTAATATTTTTAATTATATTGCCATAGTATTGGCACTCCCTAACGGTATTAAGTTACGAGTAGGAAATATTATATATTAAGCTGGCAGTTATAAATATGGATACCTTATAGTATTTTTTATTATCCCGACAATGGCTTACGATTAAAAGAATATCGATTGGGCTTTTATTTTAAGGATCCGAGGCAATTACCAGATTAAAAAAGCTGGTAATAATAAATAATAAATAAGTGCCATGGTAATAAGACGAATTAGGAAATGGATTAATAATAGGTTAGGATTTCCTTAAAAAATTATAATTTGGTGTAAGAGTTTACTTGAGATAAAGATAATATTAAAAGGATTAAGGTATGCGATATTACCGACCCTATTAGGCTTTAAATTAACGATTAAGATTGGCCCGATATATTTATATGCAGTATTTATAAAAAAGGAATACATTTAATAATTAAATATTACTTTTAATAATAATAATATTTAAAAGGTAAAGACTCCCACGATTAAAAATAAGCTTAAATTAAACAGACCTGGTAAGAAGCCATATTAACGATGGATATTTACCTTATAAAGTATAATAATTAAAGAAATTAAAATAAAGTATAGTATTAAGATTAACCGAAATATACTCGCTCGACCAATCGGGCACCCATATTCCTTAAAATTATATAATATATATAATAATAATAATGGAGATTTATATATAAGAACTTTTATTATTATAAAGAAAAATTTTATTAAATGGGAAAAGTACACACCTTTTTTCCTAAAGTGAAAGAATCTCCCAATTATAGGCTTATTACCAGTATAGGGATAATCCATAATAATCGATGCCAAAAAGTTTAACAATAATTTAATAAAAAAAAACTAAAAAATTAATCGATAAAAGTATTTGGTAAGAAAGATTAGGATAAAGGGAAAAAGGCCAAGGGTAAAGGAGATTACCAAATATAATAATCTTATAAACTCGAATATTAGTAATATAAAAAGTATAGAAAATTTATTTATAATATTCGATAATTATAAGATAAAGGTTAAGTATAAACCTCCCTTAATTATTAAAAAGATTAAGTATAAACCTTTACCAATTACCAAAATAAAAAATAAACCCTCCCTAATCGTAAAAAAGATTAAAATTAAATTTTTATTAAGTGCTAGGAAGATTACCATTAAATATAAAGTGATAAGCATTATTTTTAAGGAGGAAGAGCACGCTTAAAAGTAAAAGGAAAAGAAACGTGAACCTTTTTTAATGGAATAAGAAAACTTTAGTCCAAATAATATTATTATTTCCATGCTTTAAACACAGATAAAATCGTATGGATAAGTCGCTACCCATAAAGACTTTACAATAAAAATAAAATTATTTATAAAAATTCTCCAATATTCGAAAATGCAAGGATATAAAGGAAAACTCGCTTACGTTAAAAAGGTATATAATAAGCGATATATATAATCGTATACTATCCATTATTATATAAGGTGTTAAAATCCTCTTGATTATATTCCACTGCGATAAAAAGGTTGGGGAGGAATAAGAAGGAAGCAGTAAATGTTTATTTTTTTATATAGGATTATTATTAGTTTTTAGTTTTTCCTTAATAATAGGTAGATTAAAATAATAAGAGATTTCCTTATTTATGGGCGTATACCTATATAAGGATTAAACTTTTGGCATTTTATAAGAATAATAATAATGTTCTTTCTTACGATATTTATTACCCTAATATAAGGTGTTTACTCTTTGTGTACTCATTGTCCTACTAGATTTACCAAGACACTTATTCTTTATTAATGAGAGCAGTAAGATGCCTTTGTTTATTTCTCAATATAATAGGTATATATTTACCAAAGCCATAAAATAATGTGGTTGGTTATATAATTAACCCGACCCCGATTTTTTCACGCTGTACGTTTCCGTTTATAATAAATTTTAAAAATAAAATAATAAACGTAAATAAAATAATAGAAATATAATAAAAGCTATAATCGAAAAACAATTATTTAAAGTGTATTTTATATATTTTTATTAATTTGTATTTATTTTATTTAGGCGGATGCGGCTTGGTGCGTATGGCAAGTGTGCATTTACCAAAGCCATATAATAATATAATTAGGCATATGATTAGTCGCCCCTGACTTTTTGGCCGCTTAATATTCCATCCGCAGTAAATTTCATAAATAAAATTATAAAAATATAGGAAAAACTGCCATAGAAAGGCAATATTATAAATATACTATTTCCAATTTATATTTATTTTTATTTATTTTATTTAGGCTGATGCGGCCTTGTGCGTATGGCAGGTGTACATTTACTAAAGCCATATAATAATGTGGTTGGTTATATAATCAGCCCCCCTCTGATTTTTTCGCCGCTTAATATTCCCTCCGCAGTAAATTTTACAAATAATATATATAATGCCAATAAATTCGTAAAAATATAAGGAGAGCTGCCATGGAAAGGCAATATTATAAATATCATTTTTCCAATTTTTATTCA
>JAKWBI020000971.1:0-14398 GCA_022664585.2 Zalerion maritima
GGCGAGCACCCACAACGCGGGTGGGTGAAAGAATTGAAACCCGTACCCCGCAGTTGTGGGGGCGTGGCACGGGTAGCAGGTGGAGCAGCCAGCGAGCCAGTGGTAGGGCGATCGTTGATAATGCAAGCACGCACTGGCTAGCCCGGTAGGTAAACGGGGAAAAAGGTAATATACACCACACCAACCTGAATCACTGTGTGTCTGAAGCTCGACAGGGTTCCCGTAAGATCCACGGCAGGCCATGCTGGCCATGCTTTGGCTCAGGTTGGCCGCCTCAAATTCCATCACCACCAAGAAGTTCCCCTGTTGATAGTTATTGTCCCCTGTGGACGATCTATTGATTCATCATCTCGGTGAACCCAGATCCCTCGCGACTGAAGAGCTAAGGCGGCACCTCAGGTGAGTCAATATCTTGTGCAATAGGAGCTCAAGCGACATGACTCGGACGTACATATTACTCGAATGCACAGGCGGCAAGACGGTCGAGACGGTCGTGGTTGAAGTGAAAGTACATAGGTGCTGCAGGAAGCGGTCCAACGGCCAACTCGAGCGCACTGACGAAATTAGCACTCTGCACATGACTCTCCCTCCCTCGTCATTAGCACTGGTGAGAGGCACGTCGTCCGTCCGGTGTGCTCGGACTAAACTCTACCTCCACGTCCACCTAACCTGGAACTCTGAAGCCATGATCGTTTTTGCATTGGGACCCACCCCCAATTTGGCTTTCTCGATCGTCACCTGCTGTCGGGGGGAAAAAAAAAAGTGATGTTTCCATCAATGCCCTGAGGGGTGTGTTGGAGGAGATTTCTAGCTAATTCTCGCAGATAATCAGAAGGGGGGAGGGGGGGGGGGGGCTGGGGGGTGGAAAGGCCGACAACCTTCGATCCACAGAGGAGTGTTTGCTGTTGGCGGTAACGACCTGACCCATTTGGTGGTGTCCGAAAAAAACCCGCAGCGTTATCTACATAGCTCGTGGTGCAGTCTGCGCAGACGAGCCATGGTATATAGTATAGAAAACTACATTTGTATAATGGGTTGAACCCAGGGAAGCTACAACTTAGCTTCGAGATAGAATAGTCAAAGAGGCAACACACGGACACCACCATCGCGACCCAGTTCCTCTAAGCGGAAGCCGGTCGAAGAACAAGGGTTTGGCAAAATGAATCGTGGATCGTTCAAGCACCACTTTGATAGGTGCCCCTCCATCTCGGATGTTACCATCAGCTGGGCCACCCGGCTCGTGGACCGTCGCGTCATCTTGGTGGCAACCCAGTGATCTGCTCCCTCAGAAGCTTTTAGGAGTTGAAGCTTGGAAATGATGGACGCCACCAGCGTGTTCTTGAGCGCCTCTCTAATCCAAACTCATTCATCAAGACGCCGCCGCGAGCCGATCCTCAGCCTGTTTCCCCGACTATTCACTCAGCTCTCCCAAAGAATTCAAAGTACAGCGCCACGCAGACAATACTTGCGCTGTCCTTCCCCCTCTCTTGACATTTTTGTCTGGGCCGGCGCATGGTGAGAAAATTGAGATTCTATGCTTCAGCAGTCTCCACTCACTGCGCATTCTGATTGGACAACAAGTTCCGCGGGGAGGTCGAGTTGACGTGTTCGTTTGTTGCTTCTTCATCTTATCTCACTCTCGGGTTCCAGGCGATACATCAGGTATTGCCACAACCGAGCAGCAACATCATTTTAGTCTTGCTTCTTTTCGTGTCTCCAACCCACGCTGCGACCGTCTAGCTTGAGTCAGCAGCCCTTCTAGACCTCAACGCTGAAAAAGTAACCACTTGCACACCATTCACTGTGGGGATTGAGACGCCGCTACTGTCAGGTATCGTCGGATATTGTTTCCTCAATCACCCCGCGTTGACGAGAAGGCATGGGCTTGGAACGAAAGAAGCAAGGGACGAACCTTTCCTGTTCATCTGTTACTTCCGACTCGGGCGGGAGTTGGTTGCAAACACAGTCCGTACTTTGGTGGCCGTGATAGTGAGTCCCATTGTGCATTCCCGCCGCACAACCGCACGGCCGCCGCTCGGCTATCTCGAAAAAGGGTTTCTCCACAATTTGCGTCGTTTCGACAGTTGCTTTTGAAAACTCGTGTAGTGAGGACAAATGAGCATCCGCGCTTGCTCGAGCGTGAGAGTTCCTGTCAGCCGTTGTCAACCATCTCAAGTCTTGCATCAGGCCTACCTCCCTCTGAAATAACTGGGAACTGTATTGCAGACAAAGCGAATCAAAGCTACCGAGCCGCCGTGATGTCTTCTGCTGCATCTCCATGCAGGGGTTTGAAGATGGTAGTTAGTGTAAGGAAGGAACGTCCTGGTTTGTGGTTTGAGCAGCTCAGACCGCACAACAACGGTGGCAAAACTAGTATGATTCATTCATATTCACCATGATGAATATTCATCAGGTCCACCTAGCTAGTCCGCAATGCATGTACTGTACTCTTGAAGAGGAACCACGAAGGGGAGCATGCTGCCCCTTTCCATAGTTGCCTTGCTTCAATAAATCTAACCTAGCGAAGGTGCTAGGTCTAAAAATGAGGGTTTAATCCGCCGTTATGCAGAGCCATCTATCTACCGAGAAACATGGTTATCTAATCTAGCAGAGCCTCCCAGCCAGGAGCTTGTCGATACCTTACCCTCAAGCCTTCATGTCGAATCCAACCCATCACGCTTGCAACACAGACCACCTCCCACGCCTCGTCCAAGTACTACCATCAATGAGAGAGACATAGAAGCTTTGGACGAATATTGGAGTATATAAGAAAAAACTGAAAATGAAAATATCTATTACCCATGTTCGGCATGGATCGCGACGGCCTCGGTAGCGATCCAATCTTGACAGCAACTCTGAAGATCTGGACTGGAAGGTGCTGTAAATCTTGGCCGGAGCAGTACTTGCTCTTGGAATTCTCAGATTCCTATCAGCAGCTCCTCAGGTTTGTACCTTATATTTTCATCCAGGTCGTCCATCCAGGTTTGGTCATGGGAGTTGGGCCTCTCGATACTGACGTGGTCTGGAGGAAGGTGCCCTGTTGCGGACTTCCATCCATCACAGCTTCCAGTTCCACGCCCAGTGCACGCAAACTCTTCATTGAAGAAGGACCACCAGCCTGTGCAGAGTCACATTTTTATCATTTTTTGGTAGTGGTTTCCTTTCAATGCTATTTGGAAACGTTTTCAAGTGAATTCACCAGTATATTTGGAAGATTTCGTCCCCAAGAGGTTGGTGTGGATGAGATGAATTCCACCAATATTTAGTGTCAACTATCATCCTCTCATCAAGTCGACCTAGATCTCTTCAAGAGAGATCATGAATCGGAACCGGGCTTCATGGGGGCACCCAGCCATGGTTGATCGTCAGTGGGGGACGAAAACAGATTTCTGGACGGGAGCGCTTCCAACTCCTTCGTCAACCTCTCGCCATGACTGTGGGCGGAGAAGAGAACCATTTGCTGGAATGGGGGAAATTCGCCTGTCGGAGAGTTTACATGATTTTGGTAGGTGTTATTTTTCGTTCAATTCAAACACCACAACAGTCATGATACAGAGCTAACAAAAACACTGTGGTGAGCAGATCGCCGGCTGCTCTCCTGGCAGCCTTCCAACGCTCAGCCCTCCCGATTCTTCTCCCAGGAAGATGTGCAGGCTCCCTATACAACAGAGCCATTAGATCGACCACTTGAGCCGACGACATCATGCTTCGTTCGTTCGTCATCACCAGCACCAACTCCCCACCCGACTTTAGCTGGCCTACACCATCTAGTTCCCAAACATGATTATCAACCTCCAAGTTCGGGCTTAGACTTCGGGACTCGTAGGGCCCGTTCTGGTAGGATATCTATACCTCACTCACACAGCCCATTTCCCCTGTCACCCAAGACCCGATTACAAGACCCGTTTGAGACACCACCTCTTCCCATGCGGCAGACTTCCAATGCCTTCTACGTTGATGGAAGTCCGACACCGGACTGCCATCAGCGACGGCAAGCACCTGGAGACAGTCAAGTTGCTTCATATAAACCGAAAGCGAGACTCTCTTCCGGATACCAGCAAATCCAACTTGATCATGCGCCACCCATCGCCAACGGGATCCACCTCATCAGCCCCCGCTTAGCGTTGCCGGACAAAGTCAAGGAGCTCTTCCCATACGAAGTCTTCAATGCTGTTCAGTCCAAATGTTTTGCGACTTGCTATGGATCCTCCGAAAACTTGGTAGTATCTGCACCGACGGGAAGCGGCAAGACAACCATCCTAGAGCTGGCGATTTGCAAACTCATCGCCGACAAGGGACACCAAAGCTTCAAAATTGTGTACTTGGCTCCAACAAAAGCTCTCTGTGTTGAGAGAGCCAAGGACTAGGAGTCCAAATTTGGCCCTCTCGACATTCACTGCTCCGACTTCACTGGCGACACGTCTAGGACCGACATGTCAAGAGTCCGAAATGCCACCATCATTGTCACTACCCCTGAGAAGTGGGACTCGCTTACGAGGAAATGGGAAGATCACCACAGGTTGCTTCAGCTGGTCAGACTATTTCTCATTGATGAGGTACACATTCTTCGAGACTCTAGAGGTGCTACACTGGAAGCCATCGTCTCCCGAATGAAGACGATCGGGGTCGATGTTCGCTTTATTGCTTTGAGTGCTACCATCCCAAACTCGGAGGATATTGCATCTTGGCTGGGAAGAGATCACAAGAACCAACAAGTGTCGGCATGGAGAGAGACATTCGGAGAAGAGATGCGCCCCGTCAAACTGGACAAAGTGGTGTATGGAACAGACGCATCAATAACTAATCCCTTTGCATTCGACAAAGTACTTAACAGCAAGCTACGGCAGGTGGTCCAAAAATATGCCGAGGGGAAACCAATCATGGTTTTCTGCTTCACGAGAAAGTCATGCGAAGCTACTGCTCTCGTGCTGGCAAACATGTGGATGTCTTTGCGAATGGAAGACAAAATATGGCCAACTCCAACAAAGAAAATTCACGTTGAGGACTCTAAGCTAGCAGAGATAACTAGAGCAGGGGTCGCTTTTCATCACGCTGGACTTGGCCACCATGATCGACAAGCAGCCGAGAATGGATTTCTGTCAGGGCAGATTAGTGCAATCTGTTGCACAAGTACATTGGCCGTTGGGGTTAATCTTCCATGCCACACTGTCATACTCAAAGGAACGGTGGGCTTCTCTGACGGCAAAACAGCGCAGGAGTATTCTGATATCGAGGTCATGCAGATGCTAGGCAGAGCGGGTCGACCACAATTTGACACGAGCGCAAGAGGCATTGTCCTAACCACAAGGAATAACGAACAGCGTTATCAAAGGATGCTATCTGGACAAGAAGTGCTTGAGAGTACACTTCATAGAAGTCTTATCTGTCATCTCAACTCTGAGATTGTTCTCAGAACAATAAACGACGTTGCCAGCGCCAAGGTCTGGTTGAAAGGTACATTTCTCTATGTTCGTTTGCAACAAAATCCAAGCTACTACAGGATATCCCCATCAGCCGACGTCAGAACTGTCGATGCCAAGATAGAGGAGCTATGCGAAAGGGAAATATACAAACTCCAAGAAGCCGGGTTGGTGTCTAAGGGAGTCAGCTTCCATTCAACAGAATATGGAAGAGCAATGGCAAAGTTCATGGTTGAGTTTGAAACAATGAAATCACTTCTGGAAATTCCACGTGCTGTCAACATTGAGCTTTTGGTATGCAGAACCCTGTCAGTACGAATCTTGAGTCCAACTAACAGTTTTCATAGCTCAAATCCCTATGTAGAGGTACCGAGTTCTACGAGCTACGCTACCGAAAAGCAGAGCGGTCAGCACTCAAAACACTGAATAAAGCTGGAACAGTTCTTTTTCCGGTGAAGGACAACCTTGTCGAGCCTTGGACTAAGGCATTTCTTCTTGCCCAAGTAGCACTAGGAGGCGTTGAGCCGCCCAACGACCAGGACTATGTGGCATCCAAAAAGCAGATGTTGGCGGAAACAAACATCGTATTTGAGAGACTACGGCGGCTTCTGCGCTGCTTCATTGATTGCAAGGCCAGTGATCTGGATGCAATAGGCATTCGATCCGCCATGGAGCTTTTCAGGTCCCTGATGTCCAAGTGCTGGGATGGCCGCCCGACGGAGATATTGCAGGTTCCCAATATTGGGCCTGTCGCCTCGAGGAAACTGGCAAGCCACGGAATTGGTAGTATCCGCCAACTAGCAATACGTTCTCCCTCAGATATCGAGCGAATCCTTAGCCGCAACCCACCGATGGGAACTAAACTTCTATCCTCCCTAAAAAAGTTCCCTGTGCTTACCCTTCATGGTGTTGTGGCAGACAGGAAGTCGCCCTCCCGCGCAGCAGGATTGTCGCCCTCAGTTACGATCCAAGTCATGATTGGGTATTCGAACAAACAAGGCCAGCCATCATGGCCCTGGGGCAAAGTCCCATCCTTAACCTTTGTAGCAGAGACCACCGATGGAACCCTCAGGTTCTTCTGGAGGGATTCAATAAGAAGGGTGGATGGCCTTTCTGGACTCGAGTTCACGTTTCCTGTGATGGTTGAGAAGTTCGGTGATGAGATACTCTTGTCGCTTGCATGCGAGGAAGTAGCTGGCACTGAAGTGAGCCAAAGACTTGAACATGGCGTTCCCGAACATCAATTTCAACCAAAGAAGGACATTATTCCACGAACGGAGACGCAGATCGATATGGGGCGCCCACTGCAAGATGAGTTTTCAGATCCTGATCTTTCAGATCAAGACTTCTTAGGGCTGCTAGATTGCGAATCTTGGCCAGCTGTGGCATCATCTAGGACGCCTACGCATAGTCAAGTTTCAGGGAGCGAGTTTACTCCGATTGACGAGCTAGCACACGGCAACTGCAACAAAGAAGTGAGTGCAGGACAAGAGTCGCAAGTAGTACAAAACAAGCCCGAGCAACTTTCCAATAGGAGATGGAGATGTAATCACCCTTGTTCCCGTGGTTTTACTAAGAAAGGAAAGCCATGTAGCCACAAATGCTGCAAAGATGGACTTGAGTACCCGCCCCGAACATCGAATTCAAAGCGCAAAAGAGCTACAAGCAGAGGTCATGGTAGCGCGGACCTAGAGAAGCCGTTGGAGGAACCTAGAAGACTCAAACGAAATGCACGTCTTCAAACCCGAAAAAGACAGTCGGGTCTGAAGTTTTCCCCTCTTGAATTTGACGGGGTAGATTATGTTGATCTGTCGACAATGAACGATACTGAGCAATGCGTCGAAAGGCAAACTAAACACCGAAATGATGGAGGGAGATCGATTGTAAACGCCAAGACCAATCGCTTGTTTCCCAATTATGATGCTTGCCATGAAATTCCCGGATTAGCTGGAGATGGACCTAGCCAACGTCCACTTTCCACCGCATCGTCTCACTATGGAAGCGATATATTCTCGGATGAAGATCTCCCTGATTTGGATGAGCTTGTTCGTAGATCTCAAGTTAAGCAACTTGGCAAGAAGACCTCGAACAATCCACAAGATGAAGAAATGATTGTCAGTTTTGCGGAGTGGAGTGATGGAGAGAGGGGAGCTGCCAGTGAGTCTGGGAAGGGACGGCCTCTAGCAGCACATGAACAGTCCACCACTAAGCCTGCACGTGGCAACGACGAAAGAGTCCCTAGAGAACTGGATGGAGTTGAGAACGATACTAAATGGACGAACGAGCCGTATATCTCAGCCGAAGAAGAAAACCCTCGGACACTTCCCGAAGGAGGTAACACGATCTACGGGGACGAGCCTGAGTCATTTCAGGAAGATCCATCATGGCTTCACGAGATTGACCCGTGGGTTGTGAGCCTCGTGAAAGGGTCCGTAGAGTTTTTGGAGTGAAGTGCAATGCCATGTGCAGTTTGCCTCGGACTAGTTGTCATATTTTAACGAAGGAGTGCTAGGATGTGGGTCTCGATAATGAGGTACGGGAGACAGTGAGACAGACTACCTAGTATATAGGCTAGTTTGATGAGATGCATTACATGTAGTTTGACTTTGCGGTGGCCAAAGCTAGTTCAAATAATGCACAATCACGTTGTTCTGTGGAATGTTCTTTGGCAGCAATGTAGATGGGATGTGTTATTACGGTGGAATGGCAAGCATACACATACACCACACCATCCCGTCTTGGCGCTGCAGCCCTACCGAGTCTAGCTGCGACTCGAGGAAACGTCACTATGAAAAGTAGCATGTATCTTACAACGATTGAGACTTCGTATGCGAATAACTGCCGTGTTGGAAACCATTCGGTTCCGTTGGCATTATCATACTACAGACGTACGTGTCTGGTGATGCAACACTGTGTTATCTTATCTTATCCATGGTGGCAGCGGCCGTGTCGTCGCGTCACCGTCTCCATGACATCATGGAGGGCTATAGCTCACTGAGCTTAGGAATAGTAGGACAAGATACTACATAGCAGTTCATATTTTGAGGATTATGTGAGTGTCCTATGTTTCGTCAATGCTATTTCCTCAATTTATGCCAGCGCAAAGTGTGAGTGGCCACCACGACTTCTTGCGGCTTGACATGATCGCCAGCTGTGTAACGTCATCTCCTGCCAGTTGTCAACCTGGATGGGCAGACTGTGCCAAGATGTCATGCTCGCACCCCGGAAATTTAACATGTAGCTAACAGCCAACCGGCTGATTGGGTAACCGGCAACTAGCTCACTTGGGATGCAATCACGAAGGAGAGAGGCTTCGTGCTTCGGGAAGGACAAGGCACTACGGGGCTATCGTTGTAGATCGCGCTGGGTCTCGCCACACTTCCTGGCAGTAGCAAGAAGTTGGTCCTTCTCGGGATTTTCGAGCTTTGAAGGAAGGAGCAGAATGGTTTGATTTCGAAACAATGCAAGCAAGACCAAGCATGCAGTGTGAGGAAGAATCAAGACACGAGAGGCAGCTGTTTGGCTTGCTCCTCCGAACTACTCCTTTATATCCACTCCAAAGCCTTGTTGTGGTCGGTCTTGAGCCACGTTGCACAAGTGGCAGTGGAGCCTCGTCAAAGGGTAGCAACGCTGACGCCGTCGTACGGGAAAACAAGAGGAGTGGACATTTTCTTAAAAGCAAGGCACGAAGGAAACTTTGTTGGTTCTTGCCAGGTTCCAAAGCTTTGCTTGAACTAGTGAGCTAGGGTGTAGCTTCTTGCGGTGTCTCGATGCTACCTACATACCTGCTGCATTGATAAAAGCTCCAAACGCTATCTTGGCTGCCAACTAGCTGCGGTCAGCTGTCCTCGGACTATTGTGTCTGAGACCCTTTTGACTGCAAGATTTCTGTATATGCCTAATAAAGGTTATTCTTGCCCAGCTGGCGGAAAGGTTGAGAGGTTGGGAAGGCGTAGATCCCCCGCCCCACTTTTCTATAGCCAGGTACGGCCGTCCTGGCTAGCCCTTCCATCTGCCATAGGACAACAAGTCGCCTTCCTTCCTGCATTGGATGTCTCGTCACTGCCTCACTCCCACCTGCTGTCTTGAACTTGAAATGATGGATGGGTGGGGGGGTGCATGTCTCTTTTCGGTCTGACAAGCTGCTCAGGTTACAAGCAATCATTCCCCGCAAGCGAGGGAATGAACCATGCATCTATGTAATTCAGATGCATTTCTACGTAGAGTGAGGTAAGACTAGCGTCGGTGGATCCCTTTAAACATGGACTACTTCCCCTGGTGCTTCCGCTGCTACTTCCATTGACTATTCTATTGCTATCTGTATGCCGGTACTTGTATATATTCAAGTTTGTCAGGGGGCCTTGATGATGCATCGGTTTCAGTTGCATGCATTAGGCAGGCAGGCTATGTGAGCTGTCTCGGCACCCATTAGAAGGCCCAGAAACCATCATTCATCAATGAAATCCATTCAAAGGCAGGCGCACCCATCTGAGCATAAAAAGGTCACATAACTACCCTCACACTTTCCCCCATCCTCCTGGCCTTTTACTTAGAGCTTAAATAATCTCAACTATTTAAGAGTACATACAACCCACTCTTCTACACTACCACCAATTTCATCCTAGCTACTTACCTACCTACCAACCGTTCGCTGTTGTATTATTTCAATCCAATCCCTATCATACCGGTTTACGAATAGCACCTTCCATACCTCCATCCCCTTCGGTGTCGACAACAACCATGTGCGGAAATAAGTGCTACATTGCCCCGCCTCACCTTGTGCAGGCGCTGGCCCAGAACAGCGAGGGGCAGGAAATGTGTGATCACTACAAGACATGTCTCGAGCATCAGAACAAGATCCGTGCCGCGCGTACCAATCGCTTCGACTTCTTGTGCAAGCCTCGCGGGGAGCGCCGTGATGCGGCTATTGCAGCCGCCCGTGCTGCTGGCAAGCCGGAACCCAAGAACTTTGATCGCCCCCCGTCGACTAAGAGAAGTATTGTTCCAGCTGAGATTCTCCGCCACATTGCCGAATCGGATACTGTCAATGAAGAGACTCGAGCATGCGCCACGAAAGACCTGGAGCATGTCGACCGTCTTCATCAAAGGGTTATTCAGCGGCAACAGGCCGGGCCGTCCGCAGCCGCCGCTTCTGGTGCTCACCAGGACGAGGGCAAGGGCGGCAAGATTTCCAGTCTCATGCACCGCATCAAGAAGCCCAAGACTGAGAAGTCGGAAGGGGGCCAAGTAGAGGAAGAGGAAGACGATGAGGAGGAGCCAACCCTGGATAAGTTCTATCGCGCCGTTTATGACGCCGAGAACAGCATGAATGAACAGGACCTCCCGGGAAAGAAAGTCCGGGTGGAAGGAGAGGACCCCGTCGAGGACAAGGCCATCAACCAAGCATACAGCAATGCAGGTGAAGTTCTCAAATTTTACAAGGAGAAATTCGGCTGGAACTCGATCGACAACAAAAACATGGCCGTCATCAGCTCGTGTCACTTTGGTAATAACTACGGCAACGCCTTTTGGGATCCCGATAAGCAGCAGATGGTGTACGGTGACGGAGACAACTTCCTCCACAAGTTTACGGAATGCGTTGATGTCATTGGCCACGAGATGACTCACGCGGTCACCGAGTACACAAGTCCCTTGGACTACCAGGGCCAGCCGGGTGCTCTAAACGAGCACGTCTCGGATGTCTTCGGCATCATGGTGAAGCAGATGGTTGAGGACGAGAAGGCCAAAGATGCTGACTGGCTCATCGGCGAAGGGTGCTTGCTTCCCGGAATCAAAGGCGTGGCACTACGAAGCATGAAGAATCCTGGAACGGCCTACAACGATAAGGTCCTTGGAAAGGATCCTCAACCTGACAACTTCAAGGACTATAAGGTCATCACGGAAGACAATGGAGGCGTCCACATCTACTCGGGCATTCCCAATAAGGCGTTTTACAAGGCGTCGGTTGACTTTGGCGGCTACAGCTGGGAGAAGGCGGGCCTGATCTGGTGGAAGACGATGAACTCGGGTCGAATTCCCCCCAGATGCACATTTAAGCAGTTTGCCCAAGTCACCATCGAGATTGCAGAGGAAGAGTTCAAGGAGGAGGGCAAGAAGGTTCTGACGAACGCCTGGGAGGAGGTCGGCGTCGAGCAATCATCAACGTAGGGCGACGGTTGCAGGATCCTCTAACTCGATTACCTAGCAGTATGAATGTGCAGTTAACGTCTTATGAAGAACAATTGATATTCATGAATGTTTACACTGATACTGCCGCCAATACTTCCACTAGTACTTCCGCTGTTGCTTCTATTGCGTGCATATGGTCCCGGCTTGTGAGCCGTAGTCTAGCTGCGGCTGTTAGAAGCCATAGCGGAGAATTCGCGCCGGCCAACAATGATTATGTCACATTATCATTATCACCTTTCCACATTATTTCCAGCAAGACTTCTCCACGCTCCACGCGGAAACACTTGGAGTATTTACGGTTCTCGATGGCGACATCCTCTCCAACACTTAGGGCACTAATACTTAAGAGGTTTCCTTTCCAGTTCTATTACTCTTAGCCAGCGATCTGGAAGCAAACGGATTCGTCAAGACTGAAGTGGGACATGGGTCGGGACGTGTTGCCTCAGCAAGTTGTCGAGTGCGGAGCCTTCCGAGGCCATCATTAGAGCAACTAACGACCAATCTCTCTTAGTATGGATGGCTCCTGAGTCAGGCGACGACGGCGGTACCCTCTCGGACCTACTTTCTCCTAGTCTAGCCGTCTTTCAGAACTTGGATGCATTTCACCCATTCCCTCCAAATCCCTCTCGAGCCAGTGCCCCATCCAGCGTGACAAACGCTGGACAGAACTGTCCTCTCGAGCCTCGAGTAGAGAGATATCGCCATGCACATGGAGCGTCGCACTCTGCACAGCAACCGGCGTCCCTCACCCCAGCTGATTATGCTGCTATCAGCGGGGACCTAGAGTCTCTCAAAATTCTTCTCGAGAATGGCGGCCGCGTGCTGAAGTTTCGCACAATCCTTATCCGATTTGGACTCATCCACTCCGCATGGGTGCTGCCAACGGCCACCTGGGCTGCGTAAAGCTTCTCACCGAAATCGGGAGCGCTCCGGTCGGCCTAGTCCAATGTGTCGTTCTCCAGGGTCCGACAGACAAACACACACCAATGATAATATTGGGAGGGATGGAGGCACGAGACGCGGCGTAATTGGCTGATATGTTGGGACACAATAATGTTGGTGTCGTACAATACTTGGCGGACGCCAAGAACAAGCAGCAGGGCCCGGCTGATGACAAGGGGTTCCTCATTATGAGCTGCGATGGAGATTATTCGCTCGTTATGGATGCTTCATCATGGTTGTTTTGGTGTGGTGTAATCTATGGCGGGATTATTAGTACATAGGTGGTACAGATCAGCGTGCTGAGCATCGTCAGACCAAGCGTACTAACCCCCGACTAGCTCGGACCGTGAGGCTCTCGCCACGGACTTCCACCTAGACTGTCCGACGCCATTGCAATCGGCAAAAGCAAACAACGAGCACAGCGCGCTGCTGTGTCTGTAACACAAACACCCAATTTACAAATGTGATCGGAACCATCCGAGTTTGTACCGGCTGAAATATGTGCCGACCGCAGGGAAAGAAGAAGATATAAATTTTTGAGCTCGTCCTTGGTAGCGGCCTGGCCACCCGCAAACACACATCGTCGCGCGACGTGGACCCTCCAATAAAGCATCCGGCCATGTCCGTTCTCCTCACGGGCGGCCTCGCTGCCATAACTTCCGTGTACATCGCCTCCAAGCTCCACCAGGCGTCCATTCCATTTGCAATTGGTTCGAGAAGGGCACCCCGTTCCATCACGCCAGCAGAGTCACAATTCTCCAACATTCCGTTCCCAGCGATAAGGTTCGACTACGAAGACATCTCGACATGGGATTCGGTCTTTGCTTCTCCACCTGGCGGCATCGAAATAGCTGCCGTTTGGCTGGTAGTCCCGGAAATAGAGGACCCAGAAGCGGCAATGGTTCAGTTCGTGGAGTACTGCTTTGACAAAGGGGTGAGGAGATATGTCCTGTGTGCTGAGACGACGACGACTTTGGATCATTCGGTAACGGGGAAGATGTGGAGGATGTTGATGGAGATGAATCTGGACTATGTGGTCTTGAGGCCGACCTGGTTTATGGGTAAAGGCTTTCCCCATGAAACAATTAGAATCGCCCCAAAACCTCGAGCTATACTGACCTCTGTGACCAGATAACTTCTCTCATGGATTCCACCTGGAAACGATCAAGTCCGAGTCAACGATATACACCTGCGCCAAGAAGGGCAGATCTCCGATCGTAGCTGCGGAGGACGTTGCGGCCCTTGCTTTCCATGCCCTGACGGATGCAAAAGTGTCGAACTCGGACTGGAAGGTTTATGGCCCTGACCTGCTGTCTCATGATGATGTACGACCCAAACTCTCTTTGTGCAGGTCATGCGCCCTCGTAGGGCGTATGTACGTACATACGAGTACTAACGCGTAGATGCAGATTGCCGCCATTCTCTCCAGTACCTTGGGCAAGGAGATCACGCACGCAAAAGTTTCCCCCGGGGAGAGGCAGGAGATCCTGACGAAAAGGCTAGGCCTCTCGCCGGCATACAGCCGGTTTATCGTGCTCATGGAGAACCTGACCCTGGAGGGGCAAGAGGACGTCAGTGCCGAGGACCACGCGGAGACACTGGGGAATTTTGTGAGGGTTGTGAAGAAGAAGCCGTTGGGGCTGAGGGAGTTTGTGGATGAGTATCGGGCGTGTTGGAAGTGAAGGGAAGGGAGGTGTATGTGGGAACCAGCAGAGAAGAATGGGATTTTTGCTACCTAGTTAGGGGCTCTGGAGCTTTTGAGAGGGAGAAGAGAGGAGAGGAGAGGAGAGGAGAGGAGAGGAGAGGAGAGGAGAGGAGAGGAGAGGAGAGGAGAGGAGAGGAGAGGA
>JAKWBI020000972.1:0-14243 GCA_022664585.2 Zalerion maritima
AAAAGGCTTATATAAGGTTTTCGGTAATACTTTAAAATAAAACCAATAAGGGTATATTTAAAAAATACGGCCTCCGGTTTAAAATCCTCCTTATAATAATTATCTTTATATAAATCAGCCCCTTTTACCGATCTCAGCACCTTATAATATTAAAAACGCTTAGAATTATAATTTATAAATAAAAAATAATGTGGATTTATACGCGAATAAAAAGGGAAGTTTACGCTAATAAAAAGGCCCTTATATTTTAAAAATTAAAGGATAATAAAAAAAGGCTATGGTACCGCCTCCGAAAGTTAAAATTAAGCATAAGGGGAAAAGGGAAACGGAACCATATATTATATCCCTTTGGGCCACCGCCTAATAATTATATAAGGTATTTTATAAATTAGGTAAAGGTATTTTATATAAATTATTTAAGGTTTATAATAGGCCTTAACCTATTAAGGAATCTCCTTAAAATAGGGTGGTTATAAGGGGAAATTAGCGTTATTATTCGGTATAAGGTTTTTTTACGTATAATAATGGGAAATAACGATCCCCAGGGTTATTTAATTAATAATAAAAAATGGTAAAGCCTAAATATAAATACAAATATTACCGGGATACGTTTTTATATATTTAATATTCGTATAGGCCTTAGGCCTTTTTTAATACGCCTTAAGCTCCTTAATATTACGGTAAATTCCACAGCTCGTAAAAGGGTAAACCCGTTTAATTTTTATACGGAAAACTAAAAGAATATAATGGAATTAAAATCGGGAAATAATATAAATTTGGACTTTATTTATATAATTAATCCTGTATACCAAAGGCGAAAGAGCCAGGTGGCCTTAAAAAAAAAGGGGGTAATAACCGCGCTTATAAATCTCCTAAAAAAATATATATATTACCGGGATAAAAGCCTAATTCGTTAAAGTTATTTAAATTACCATTACGCACCCTTTCCCTTCCTTTTTTATTCTTCGCATACTTTATTATACGCGCACCCCCCGTTAATTATTAATCGTTACCCTTATCCTTACCCTTAAAAATAACCTCGTTTTTCCCACGCGTAACTCTTATCCCTAAATAATCGCCATAATCCTAATTCCCCTTATATATTAATTAACGCTGGTAGGTATATAAAAAATAATATAGGCCATTCTTTAATATTAAAATGGATAATAATTTCGAAATATTTAAAAAGGAGATTATTAAAAAGCCCTTACGCCGTTTATTAGTAAAAAAAAGGGCCCATCGGCCGGAAAACATTAGGTCCTATTTCGTTTAACGCCATTTACCCCGTCCCGGACTTAATATATAACCTACCTATACCGAGAATTTCCCGGGGTAAATTATTATTAAAAGGAATATTAAGCAAAAGGTTATAAAGGAGGAAAAAAGGAAAAAAGCTCGAAAAAGGGAGGCGGCGAAAGCGAGAAATACGGCCTATAATATTAAGCATGGCCAGCGCCGCCAATTTAAAAGGATTAAAAGGGCTCCTATAGCTCGATTTGCTTTTAATTATATAAAAAGGGGGGATAAATATTTTATTTTTTATTTTATAAATCGTTCGGAGTAAAGTTTAAATGCCACCAATTAAAATAAACCCTTTGGGGGAAATAAAGGTTAGGGCGTAATAAAATTTATAAGAATAAAACTATATAACCCTGTTTAATTATAATAAAATAAAAAAGGGAACCCGTAGTTATTATAAAAAAGTAATTAGTAATATATAAAGGGTAAGGAAGCGGATAAATCGGCGATATTAATAAAAGCCAGAAAACTTTTCCTAAAGTTTTTCGGACCGCGGGGCGCGGTTTTTTATTATAAATTGGTAAAATATAACGGTACCGGAAGTATCCCCCGCTGTATTTATACCAGAGACCGGCGCCCGGCGCGATTATTTAAATAATTAATTTAAAGCCTTAAAATAGTCCTGTATAGGATTATATAAAAAGCCAGGAGGACCCCCGGGACTTATGGGACTTCTAGGGGGGGCAATAAACCATGGCGGTAAAAACTTAATTATGAAAATACAATTATTATTTAATACATTATATTTTCCCCCAAATATTATATTATCGTTTAGGAATAATCCTGTACAGGATTATTCTATGTTTTCTAAAGTGTTGCCACTTTTAAACAGGTAATTGGAGGTTTAACCAAACCAAACAGCTTGGTTTTAAACACCGACCATGCAGCGAGGTTATCAGACCTACTCCCCGCTACACTAACCCTTGGATAATTAGGTATGGGATTATTTTATAAAAGTTCCCTTTCGGTTTAATTAATTACCAAGGTTTTTTATCGTACGTCTTTATAATATGGGAGGTTTTTACCGCCAGGGTTAATAAGAATTTTACCCGTTATTTATATATATTATTATATACGATTAAAACGAACCCTAATAAGTGGTATTAAACGAATATGGTTTAGGTCTATACCCATTATTATAAAATAAACCGTTTTAAGGCAAATTAAGTCCTTTTATATTAAGATTACCCGGTTTGCATAAATTATTAATATATTCGAGGTTATAAATTTAAATATTAATTAAGATTTATTTAATACGGGTATTTAAAGTATCCCGGTAAATATGGTTATTAAATAATTTTCGGTTATAAATTATATTATATTTAATATTTTTTGGTTTTATTTAGTAATATTGGCGTATACACCTTATATATCGAAAGTGATTTTATAAATAATACGTATAAACGTTACCTTTGGCAGAATGCGATTTTTGGTTAATAAGCGGGAATATACCCTTAGACCATCGATTAAAAAATAAAAGATTATTAATATATGGATATATTATATAGTATAATAATATACGTATTTTCTTTCCTAATTAATCCCGAGATTCCCTAACCAGTACGCGGTTTCTTTTTGGTAATAATTACAGCCGGGCGGGGCTTAAATAAGGCAAAGGTTTTAATTTTGGCCCTGCGTTTTATTACCATTTTAATGCTCGCCATTTTAGAGTATTTATTTAATACGGGTAATTAATACGGGTGATTAATATAATAAAAAAGTATTAAATATATATAAAGTAAAAAAACTGATATTGGTAAAAAATTGTGAAAATAATAGGAAAAAAAAAAGGAAAAAAATAACCGGAAATGTTTATACGTATATAATTTTTTTTCACCGCCTTTATAAAAATCGCATACCGCCCGTGCCTACAGCTAACTTAGCAGAATTCTGCCGGCAGAATAATATTTTAATAATTTTCTGGTTTTATTTTTTTTCAAATTTGGCCCAAAATTTCCCAAAAGTTTTAATGTTTACAATTCCTTTTTTTTTAATTTCTTCTAATTCTCACCATATCCATTAAAACGTGCGGTGTATTAAATATTAATATTAAATAAATATGGCACCGAAGTGTTAATTAAAGCTTAATCCGTCGGATAATCCCTATATAAAAAGGTTACGAGTATGGTATGCTAACCTATTAAAAAGCCGTAAAAGGCTTATTAAGGCCAAAGCGGCCTTACGTTAGGCTTAGTAACGCCATATTAAAAAGGTCCAGATTACTAACGAATGGCTTATGGCCAATAAAATTAAACGAGCTATAATTAAGCAATTTAACAAAGCAATTATTAATCTCGAGTATTGCATTAACCCATAAAAAATATATCCTAATAAAATGGAGCAATAGTACGGTTTTACCCCTGGCTATAATTCCCGAAATATAAATATCCCAATTATTTGGGATCCAAAAAACGAACTTAATAATGGTTAAAAGAATATCGATAATAAAAATAAAAAATTGGTAAGAACTTTTAAAAAAGCCGAAAAGAACCGTAATACCGATAAATATATATTAATGCCCACAATGGCGTTAAAAAGTAAAACTAAAAAGCCATCCTATAATTTAATTAATAAGGTTGGTTATTTTATTATATAATATATATATTTAATATAGGTATTAATTTTTATTATAAAGTATTATTATATAAAGCTTTTAAATATGGCAATGCATTATTATAATTCGCCTTTATTACCTTATTTTTAAGGTGCATCGCCTACCCAAAGATATTATATTTATGGCTATTTAATTATTTTTTAAATATATAATTAATAAGCGCCGATAAAATATCCGTTTATTTTTATTACTGGTAAATACCATTATGGATTACCCTATGTATTTTGGCTATTATTTTTACCAATAATTTCTTTTTAGGAACTGCGATAAGTTTTTACTGCCATACGAATTTAAGATTATTAGGAATATTATATATATATAATATGGCGCTCGATTAATTAATATCCGCATTCCCAGTTCGATTAAAATTAAAAAAAAGATTATTAATGCTCGGTAAGGTATTTTATTTATTAATTATTATTATACATTAATATTATCCCCTAATTACCGCCTACGCCGTATTTTTATAATTAAACCTTCCCATTATAAAGCTTACCGCTTTATTAACCGCCGCATATAGTATGGAATTATTAATTTAAAAATATCGCATATTATATATATTAAGCGGGTATATTAAATAGTCCGATACCTTTATATGGTATAATATATTATAATTAATAGGCGATATAATTAATCGGCCTATAATACCATTAATTTGGTATTCGGATATTTTAATAAAACCAAATGTATTAAAAATACCTATATGCGGTATGCAGAATTTCAATTAGGAGGAGATATAAAGTGGGAGAATACAAAGTAAATTTACCGAATAAATATAAATTATAAAAAAATAATACCGATTTTTCTTTATATTAAAGTATATAAGTATTAATAAAACCGTATATTAATTATTTATATTAAATAATTTAAATTATTTTATTATTCAGTATTATATAATTTAATAAATATTTTATACCATATTTAAAATATCGTTTTCCCCCGTATTATTCCCTATACTTAATAATCGTTTAACCTTAAAAAAAATTAATTTTGGTGGTATATTTTATATTTAATGGCGGGATCGACCAAAGTTTTATAATTAATAAAAATTAATTATTTTCTTTACGGTTAAGGCTGGTAAAAATCCTATATTATGGTA
Organism: Zalerion maritima; assembly: GCA_022664585.2. Classification (NCBI taxonomy): domain Eukaryota; kingdom Fungi; phylum Ascomycota; class Sordariomycetes; order Lulworthiales; family Lulworthiaceae; genus Zalerion; species Zalerion maritima. The sequence goes on from JAKWBI020000972.1 coordinate 5,013, forward strand.
AACCAAGTTTGGGTACTAACCAATTACGTTTTAAAATAACCCGAACCGACGTTTACCCGAATAAAATAAGTTTTAATAAATAACCAATTAAAAATCTAATCTTTCCCACCTTATTTATTACCATTATAATTCTATTATTTCCCATCCTATAGGTGGTTTTACCAATCGGAAAATAGGCATATATAATATAAAAATATACCTAAATAATTAAAAATGCGATTTTAAAAGCATTAATCCTAATACCGAAAACCATTTAATAAATAATGCATATTTTATATATCTTATTTTTATATATATATTAATTATTATTTATTATATATAAATATTTGACCAGTCCGAATTTAATAATAAACTGCTGGATATTATAATTAGAATAAATATTCCGTTCCATATTATAAAGTATTTATTCTTTACCAATTTTATTAAATTCCTTAACCCATATATTAAAATACCATTTCGAGTAACCATTTAACGGAAACTTATAATACGGTTAAAATAATATTATAAAAAGCTATTAAACCTTATTTTTTAGGATTAGCTTATTAGTATTTTTATTAATTTATAAATAATATCGTTTAAAAACCACTCCCTTTATAAAGTATACGTATCGTTTATTAATAAAAAATGAAAAGTATAAAATTTACTCCTGGACGTAATTAATGCTTTAATTATTTATACGGTAATAGGATATACGTGTAAAATTACAGAGGTTTTTATAAAGTTTAACCTATATAACCGCTTTTAATTCGCGGTTACCAATAATATTAAGGACCTATCCATAAATTTATTTCGGCGGAATATCCGAACCGTTTATACGGAAAAAGGTATTAAGCAAATTCCTAGGACCAGCCTAATATTCCATATACCATATATAATTTATATAATATAATTGGTTATATGTAATATTTTAATTATGGTATTATTTATAAAGATTAATAATTGGAATATTATAGGTTAAAACGAATAGTTTTAAGCCGCGGTAAGAGAATAATAAAAGACCGAGTCGGATAATAAGGCAAATTACCTGAATATAAAGGGTATTCGATATTTATTACGAAATACTTAACGGTCCACGAATATAATACGAATATTAATAAAGGTATGTATATTTAATTAATACGTATATTTAATACCTTTTTTAATATATTTTAATAACTTTATTTAATTTATAAAATATATACGCGGTTTGCCTAATTAAAAAAAAAATTAATATTATTTAGGAAAATTTTAGGAATATTATAAAAAATGGTATAAAATTGGCATTTTTATACCCCGGCCGTATTAAGTGGAATATTAATATATTAATAATTAAACGGAGCCTATAAATTCGCTAATCCATTTAATACCTTATTACCGATTATTTTTTAAATAACCACTAAATTAAAATTATTATAAATTAGGAATGGAAATAATTAAAAATCTTATATATTATTTTTTCCCCCTTTATATATATTACCGATTAAGCCGGTTTAATATTAAATGGTTTTATATCGAATATTCCCGAAATTATAATTTATATTATAAGGTATATCGAATAATCCAAAGTACTTTTAATGGATATGCGATAAATAATAATAATAAAATAAGGGCCGAAATCGGGTCGGTTATTAATTTCTTTCGTGGTTATATTAAATACGGGTTCGCAAAAGCTTAAAAAGTACCGGGAGAAATATTTATTATTATTCGATTTATTATTTAAATTGGCCGCTATTTTAAGTTTAATGGATAAGCCCAATCCTTATAAAGCCATACCGGATAAGTTTTTTTATTAGGCCATATATTTTACCACCAGTTTTAATATAAATACCAATATTACCCGTTACGTAAAAAAGTCGGTAATTAATAAAATATTAAGTATAATAACCTATACCAAATAACGGGAGATTATAATTTTTACGGGTAGGTTTATTTAAAAAGCCATTATAATAATATTAATATTCCGATCGGTAATAAAAAGTCCAACCAAACGAATATATTTAACAATAAACCCGTTAATTATAAATAAAGCGGCGTAATTTATTATTTAGGGTTTGGTCCGAATATGCTTATAATTAGATAAGTTAATTACTTAATATATATATTTAATATAATTTATTTAATATTTTTTTATAATTCTTCCGCCTGGGTATAATATTTTGGGTTTTTGGTAATACTAAACTGGTTTTAATAAATTCCGGTACCTGGCCCGCGATATTTTATATAATTAAATTATTAATATTATTTTTAAGCAAAATTAAAGTACGGGCCGATAAATATATTGTTTTAATAAAGGCAAATTAAACTTTATTATTATTCGGAATATCCTTATATTTATATTATATAAATATATTTTTTCTGGTATATTTACTATAACGCTTATACCTAATATTAATCCCGAAAAGGAAAAAGAGAATACGGAATGGTTTATTAATTAAATAAATATTTAAATAATCCGTAAAATTTCCGTTAAAATATGCCGAATATTAAATTAAGCCAGATTAATACGCCGCCGTTTACCGGTTAAATAATCGGAATATTTAACTTAAACCTAATAACCTAATTATACCATAAACCTTTCCTTTTTTTAATTATTAATTAATAAACCAAATATTCCATCCGATAATTTAATAAATAATTTAAAATTATTTTAAATTAAAAAAATATAAAGTGCTATATTTTGGGATTATAGTTTTAATATTCCGAACCTTAGGTTTTAATATTTAATAATTTCGGATTATTTATCTGGCCATATTAATATTACACCAGGTAATATTTAATAACAATTGGATAAAATAAATTTGGCGGGGAATAATGGGGATTTTATTAAAAAAATAATTCCTTACAGGTTAAAATAATTATATAATACAAAAGGATATATAAATATTATATAATTATTAAGAGAAAGTCCCACCATATAAATTATATTAAATAGGAGAGGAAAAAATAAATCGCTTATTAAATAACGGCGAGCGTTTATTATAAATGGGCCGAAACCGAAACGGGTACCATTTACGGTATTATTTAAAAAATAAAAATAAAAGAATTAAATATATAAATCGGATATATTAATTAATATACCGAAATATATTAACCTATATATTAATAATTAATATAATAAAATATATCATTATATAAAAACCCCATATAATTTTATAGGTTTTTAGTCCAAAATTTATATAACCCCATGGAACCCTATTAATAAACCTATATAATTATATAGAACCCTATTAATAAACCCGTGTAATTTTATAAAATCCCACCAATAAACCTGTATAATCCCATAGGACTATATTATAAAACCCGTGGGGTTTTATAGGATTATACGGATTATTTTAAAAAACCCCATATAGTCCTATGTGTTTTTTTGCGCACGGCCATATGGGGCCCCACGGATTTTTGTACAAGCCTACCGTATGGGACAATTCCATTAAGCTTATATTATTAAATAAAGTAATATACCAGCGCCTCCGCCTAATATTAATATTGGTTCACTTTCCTAATTTTTATTAAAAATGGATTCGTATAATTACTAATATTACATTCCGCCTGGATTCGGTATTAGGTAAAAAAAAAAGCAGCGTATTAATAATATATTAATCGCGTTTTTAAAAAAACCCGGATACCCCGATATCGGGGGTAAATATTATAAATTTTAAATTAAAGGATAAACCATGCCGCGTTAAATGGGTAATTATAATTAAAATAAAGCGCCGGCGTAAAAAAGGCTAATATATTCGGTATAGATTTAATAATCATTTTATTTTAAAATATAAATTAGCCCCGGCCAAGTTAATTAAAAAGGTCCGGATTAATACCGTAGGCGAAATACCTTACCCGGGGGCGTTAAGCGAGAATAAGGGGGAAAATAAATTAAAAGGGTAATTTTTAGGCGTAGATGTGCCTAGGAGCCGTTAATACGGAGCGAAATAATAAAGGGGATAAAACGAATAAACGGCACCCCCTTTTTAATAAACATTTATTTAAATGGGATTTATTTTACCGACGCTTTTATTAATAGCGGGTGCTTATATTACGGCGCGATTTATAATTCCCTTATTATTAAATTCCGCCTCCCATATATTCCGGTACCCGCCAGGGTATTAATATATACGTCCGTATTGCCCGTATAATAAAAAATTATAATAATAAAGGCGGTATATATAAATATTAATATTAACGGGTATTTTTAGTATTATTTTTATTATCCCGTCCCGAATCTTTTATACTTAATAATACTGGGCAAATTATAATGCGAAAAGAAAGCGGTTGTATATAAAGCGGTAAAAAAGCGGATTTATATTAATAGGGCAAACCTTTCCGTAAGGGAAAAGGGGTTAAGAGGCACCGTTTTAACGAATACGTAATTAATTAATATTACCTCCCTACATACCATGGCGTATAAAACAAAAGCGAGCAATTTAATATTATTCGCAATATTTTTATATAATATTAACGAATAATTAAAAATATTAATAACCAAGCTATTCCGGCCACCCAATAAATTAAAAGGGCTGGAAAATATATTCGAACCCGATAAAAAATAGGCATTACTACTTTACCGCGGTTTCGTAAACCACGTAATAAAATTGGTAAAAAATACCGAGGGAAAAAACCCGTAAATATTATAGGGTCCGATTTACGGTGTATTAAGGGAGGAGTTACTGGTTTTATAAAAAACCCTAACGGAGTTATTTAATAAGGGTTATATAAGGGCCAGCAGCTCTCCCGCACGCGCCCTGGTATTTTTTATTAAAAAACCGGGGGGCGGGTTGCGTTTTTATTATAATTATAAGGGGTTAAACGCGGTTATACGCCAGGATCGCTATCCCTTATTATTTATTTATATAATATTACGGACCCTGGCTAAGGCGTATTAATTTACCAAGGTAAATATTAAAGCCGCCTATCATAAACTGCTCATTCGCCACGGGAATAAATAAAAAATAATATTCGGAATTTATTTCGGCCTATATAAATAAACGGTAACCCCGTTCGGCCTTAATAGCGCGGGAGTATTATTCCAACGATATATTAATAATATATTACGTAAGTGTTTTAATATATTATATACGGTATATATAAATAATGTACTGGTTTATTTAAACGGTATAAAGCAAAACCATATATTAAAAATCCGCCAAATTATAAAAAAACTCCGTAATATAGGCCTCCGATTAAACCTAACCAAATGCGTTTTCGTAATAAAAAAAATAATATACCTTAAGTTTATTATAATAATAAGAAAAGGAATACGCGTTAATCCGGAAACATTACGGGTTATATACGAATGGGAAAAGCCCATTACCGTAAAAGGGGTCCGCGGCTTTTTAAGCTTTATTAATTTTTATAGGGAATTTATCGATCAATTTTTTAATTTAGAATTCCCGCTTTCCGCCCTTTTTAAAAAGGGAAAAGGGTTTTATTGGGGCCTTATCGAATCCGAAGCGTTCCAGCGATTAAAAAAAGTATTTATAGCCCCTCCGCTATTAATATAATTCGATCCGGCGGCGGAAACGGTCCTAAAAGTTAATAATTCGGGGTAAGTAATAAGCTTTTACCTTTTCCAACGGAGCAAAGCGGGAACGCTATACCCCGTGGACTTTTTTTCCCAACGGTTAACTCCCGCCGAATATAATTATAATATTTATAATAAGGAATTCCTGGCCATAATAAAAAGTATAAAGGTATAAAATATAAAACACCGTAATATGGCCGGTATATTTTAGGTACGCTTAAATTATAATAATTTACGGTATTTTATAATTAAAAAGCGTTTATTAAAACGCCAGGTCTATTAATAAAAGTAAATATATCGGTACCGTTTTTAATTAAAATTCCGCCCCGGCCGGTTATCCCTGGCGCCCGACGTATTATTACGGCGGAACCAGGATATATTAAAGGAAAAGGAAAACGAACGCTTTACCGGCCGTAATTTTTAATTAGTTTAAAATAATTGGTTACCGGCGGCCATATATAATATAGGGGCCCTTCCGAGCCCGCCATTTAAGGATACCGAGCTTTAGGAATTATGATCCGTAATAATATAATATAATAATTAATATAAGATTATACGAAAGGTAATCGAAAAAAGAAAGCGAGCGTTTCCCCCGAATATAAAAATAAAGGTTTTTATTATGGAATATTCCCTCGAACCTGAAAAATATCTGCGCTTTAAGGACCGGCGCTAAATATTAATATAAAAGTAATTATAAACCGCCCTTATTTAATAGGCTTATAATTTTATAATTGCCGGCCATTCGGAATACGACAAAACAATAATAATATTATTCCGTAATTATTTTTGGCCGGCCATAATCCGTATAATATACCGTTTTATGCGTAATTATAATATATACGGTAGGACCACCGTATGGAAAACCCAAAAAAAGGGCTTATTAAAACCACTTTTAATGGCGGACCGTTTTTAAAGCAAAATATCCGTGGATTTTATAATAAACCTTCCCGCCGCGGACCCGTATAGCCCCCGCTTTTTAATAATAATTACCGACCGCCTTTATAATGGCGTAATCTTAAAAACCATAATATTTATAACGGCGGAGGTATATATTAAAAGGTTTATATAATACTTTTAACGTTTTCACGATTTCCCTAAAACGATTATAAATAATTAAGGGTTAAATTAGGTGGGTGGCTTTTGGTAATACCTATATAAATTAATAAATATAATATAACGATTATTAACCGTATTTTACCCCCAAATCGACGGCGCGACCAAGCAAGCGAACCAAAAGGTTTAGCACATTTTACGAATTTTTGTATTAATAAAACAGTTAAATTGGCCCGGGCTTTTACCGGTAATATAATTAATTATTAATAACCGCGATTTATTATTTATCGGCCTTAGCTTATTTTTTATTATACACGGGTACCATATAATACCTATAGCGAAGCGTAATAACCCAAAGCCCTTAAAGAAATCGCCGCGGGGATATATAAAGCAATTCCTGGATAAATTAAAAAAGGCTATTAAATGGGTATAAACGGCGGTAACGGCCATATAATAATAATATAAGAATATAGCGAATAAATACCGCTCCCCCGTAAAAAGGTTCGAGGTAAATAATAGGGTATGGTTTTCCCTATATAATATAATTACCGTACGGCCCTTGCGGAAATTAAATTAATTTTATACTAAATATACGATTATAAGGATAATAAATTTATATATAATAAAATTAAATACCCCCTTAAATATCCACCAGCACTTTTATGTAAACCTTTTATAATGGGCCAATTACGATCTTTTATTATTTTAAGCTTAAAATAATATATAACCCCCACCGATTTAAAATAAAAGAATAGGCGATAATAAGTGGACGGTAAAAAAGGTATTTCGAGCTCGAACCTAAAAGCGGGGTCGCGGCATTATAAGGTAAATATTAATAAAATAATAAGGTTAGGCCAAACCTACCTGGGAATCTTTATCCCAGCTCGCAAATATAACGGTATTAAACCGTTATAAATAATATTTCGGCGACGCGGTAATTTATAACGGCCCCGCATAGGCCAAATTACGTTTAAAATTAATAATAATAATACAGCGGAAATCGTAATTTGGTAATAAAATAAAGTAAAAATTTAAAGGGATAAAGCCTTAGGCGTAAATACACCCGTGGTAATATGGTAAAAATAAAAAAAATAAAGGAAAGGTTCGCAGCGCCCCATATACGGTACCGCACCGATATTTAAAATATAATAATTAATTAATAAACCCAGTATTATTATTAAACGTATTAAAACCGCCGCGAAAGGGCGGCGCTTATTGCCCGGGGAAGGATATAATATTAATAAAGGGCGACGGGGGAGTAAAGAATTAAGGGGATTAATAAAGGTTTATTAGCGAATATATAAAAAAAAAAGGGGAGATCGGGATATACGCGGTTTTATAAAAAAGCGAGGAGTTTTTCTCCCACGGTGGTAAGGCGGCCGATTAATTCGATAAGAAAGGTAGTTTATTTAGGCGTAAATATTGCGCTAATAGCGGGCGCGGTAAGGGCAGCCGGCGCTAAGCCCGCGTAATACCCCGTATTAATACGGTAAATGGTTTTATTATTAAATTATCGGTAGGCCTAACCCAAGGATGAATAAGGGCGGGTATATAATAAAGCCGGGGCGGACCTACGGTAAAATTACCACGGGAAGTCCCAGTTTTTACGGTAATAATAAAAGCAATAATAACGGCTTTAATATTAGGAGTATTTAAATATTAAAAGGGCGGATTAATAATAAATTACCCGAAGGAAAGGGTTATTATAAACGCCTTTTATTACTTATAATACTGCAGGTATAATTGCCCTTAAAGTATAAAAAATAAGTAATGCCTTACCTTATAAATTAATACCGAATTAACCGCGGCCCATTAAAAAGGCCTAAAAGGGGGAATTTTACCAAATTAATTATAATAATAATGGGTGGAAAAATTAATAATATAATAAATATAAGCTTTATATGGCTTATTACGCTTGGCTTTAATAAAAATATCCTACGCCGATTAATTATAAACCGTAGCGACCGCGCGCCGGAATAAGGGCTACGTACCCTAATAATTTTCGTTTTTTTAGCGGGGCTAATATAAGGGGCGGGAGCCTTTTATTATACGTAATGGGTTAATACCACCACGGGGGCGAAATAGGCAAGGGAATTATAATATACCTTAATAATAATAAAAGTATAAGCAGTAATACTTTTATAAACCGCCGGCTTTGCGGCGCCACCACCGCGGGAAGGGGAGCGGCGTAATACCGAAAAGGCCGGCCCGGAACCACTTAAACCGGGGGTAAAGGATTAAGCGTTTTAAAATATTATAAAAGCGTTAATTACCGCTATTATAACGGATCCGTAATAAAAAAAAAACCACGGGGATTTATTAGTAAAAATCTCGATTAAATTTGGCCGGGATAAAAATTAAATAATAATAGGTTAATGCCCAAAGCCCGTAAAACCACCGTTTAAAGTATAAAACACCCGTAAGAATATTGGGCACCCATATAGGCGCCCAGGGAGGTAAAAGAAAAAGGGGGGGGGATTTTAAGGGGGGGGGGGGGTATTTACGGTTATTATTATAATAAAGGTTAAGGAAAATATAATAGGCCCCCGAAAAATGGCCCTTATAATCATTACACGTAGCGGCCGCAGCAAGGGCTTTATATAAATAAAGGCGGCGGCGGAAAAATACGCATATTACGGGGCGCGATATATAACCATACCGTAAATAATCGCGCTCGCGGCGCC
>JAKWBI020000973.1:0-14201 GCA_022664585.2 Zalerion maritima
AAACCCGGAAATATATTATTTAAAATAATTATATTTATAAAGGGTATAAAAAACGGAATATTATATTTAATTTTATTGCTTAATATTATTATTAGAAAAAATAATAAAAGTAAATATAAAAGGTATTAAAAACCTGCCTAATTTATTAAAAGCGAAACCCTTAAAGGTTTAAAATACCGCTAAAAATCTTTAACCCTATTTTAACCCCTTTTTTTAAGGTTTTATTTAATATTTTTTAAATACCATTAAAAAGAGGGTATATTTATATTATATAGGCCAAATATAATTTAATAGGATGGATTAAACGGTAATTATTATAAAAAGCCACCGTAGGATAAATGGCCAATTTTATTTGGTAAAATATAATTTATAGGTATAGGATATATGGGAAATTAATAATTAATAAAGGATTAAAAAACCGAGGGTTTTTAAATAAGCTTATAAAGTAAATAGGCCTGGCTAAGATTACGGTATCGGCGTATAATTTATAATTATAAGGGGGAATAAAACACCACCATTTAAACACCAGGGATATATTATTAAAATTAAGCGGTAATTAGGCTAATACGTACCCAGGGGTATTAATAATATAAAGAATTATAATAAACCAAATTATAGGATTTTTCCCATATACGTTATTATACGGTTAAAAAATGGTTACCCTTATTAAAATGGCGCTCCTTATTTAAAGAATAATTAATTAAAAAGGTAATATACCGTACGCGGACTTTTTAGCGGAAAGGAGCCGGGTAATAAAACGAAGAAAAACGCACTTGGCGGAGGCAGCCCGAATCCTATAACGGAATAGGGAAGCCAGGGCCAAGTACGTGGATAAAAAAAATAACGGGAAAATAAAAAAGATCCCATTAAAAAAAAGGGATTTAATATTATAATGGATATTAATTATGGGGGTTAAAAGTATAAAGAATAAGCAAAACCCTCGATAAATAAAACCTTATATTATTTATAAGCTTTTAAATAAAGGAAAAACGGTGTAGCTTAAAAAGCCCTATAAAAGAAGCCCTCCCTTTAAGCGTATAATTAGGACTACTAGGGTTAAAAAGTTTATCCAAAAGAACGGATGGTAGAATAAACCGGTAAAAATTAATAATAATACCTGGAAAAAATGGGAATTTTATTTAAAATAAAATAATAAATTAAAAAAGGATTATATAGGATTAAGTAATAAGGAGGATAATTTAAAAGGCCATATTAGGAATAATATATTAAAAAGTTTAGGTAAGGATTAACGCCGAACGGTAATATTTTATAATAACGATTAAAAGGAAGAAAATAATCCAGCCGAATATATTATTATAATATTACGGCCAAAAAAACCACGCAATATAGAAAAATTAAAAAATAAATAACGGAAATCGGGGAAAGTACCTTTTTTAGGAATAATGAAAAAAATATAATTTTAAATCCTAATAATAACCATAAAAGAATTCGGTAATATTTCTTTTATAAAAAAATAAAATTATATAATATTACGAGACCTTTAAAGGAATTATTATATAAAAAAAAATTCCCCTTTTTTTATATTCCTTCCCTTATATAATAATAAGCCCCAATCAATTTAAAATTAAATATTATAAAAGGACCTAGTAAAAACCACACACTTAAAGCTCCATTAATAACCCGAAATATATATATATATATAAAAGAAAAACCATATCCCTTTATTTAAAAATTTAAAAGGGAATATTCTTATATTTTCTTTTTCCCGTTTCCATATTATACCAAATGGCCCTATCCTAAACCATTTATAAATAATAATTAAAAACAGCTTTTTAATTTTAAAAAAAGATTACCCGTTTAAATTTTAATTTATTCGTTTAATTTACGGAAAAAAAAGGGCGGAATCCTTATTTAAAGGGTTATATATAAAAGTAAAAATTCCTTTATAGGAAAAACTTAATTTTTTATATTAAAGGACGCCATTAAATAATCCTATATAATATAATTTTTATTTTAGTAATAATAAAAGGATTAATCGCGGGATAAAAAAATTATGGTTTAATTTTAAAAAATTTATAATATTCCTTATTTTTTATAAAAGCGTAAACCCTTACAATAAGCAAAAGCTTAAAAGGCCGCCGCGCCACCACCGTTATTTCCTTTAAAAGCTTTACTTTGGCCACCCCCTTAATTATAAACGCCAAAAAAACCAAACCCTTATATTAATTATATAAAAAGCCTAATTAGGCCGGGAATATTTTTAGCCCCCAAATTTAAAATATTTATAATCTTTAAAAGATTAAGGCCGCCGAAAATAATTTTAAAATAATCCTCCTAATATTTAATATTTTACTCTTATACCGTATTATTAAATAACTTTTTAATACGGAATTTTTTATAAGGGGTATAACCGTTATAAAAAGGATCGGAGTTCGAAATTAATATATACTTTTTAAGGCCTTTATTTTCGGTTATATAAACCTCGCCAAATTAAAGGTAATTATTACATTTATTCCCGGCGTACCCAAAAATAGAAATATATTTAAAAAAAGGGAATATATAATAAATAAAAATATTAGGCTTTTAATCCTAAAAATAATTCGCCCACCCGGAGGTATAATACTTATAAGGGTTTTTATTTATTATACCTTTAAATTATACGGCCAATATTTATTAATAATAAAAATAAAAGGAAAAATATAAACCATTTATAATTTACCCTAAAAAGCCTCCATATAAAATAAGAATAATAATAGGCCGATTAACCCTTTTATATAATACAGGGGCCAGGCTGGTGGTCTTAAAAAGGGTTTTAAATATATCCAGGTTAATATATATGGCCATATAAATATAATTTAAAAAAAGGTCCCTAAATAGGCCAAATTAAAAATAATAAAGAATATTTTAAAAAAGCAACGATAATTAATCCTGCTTAGCCCTAAGAGGTAAAAATGAAAAAAGTGCAAAGGTGGAATAAACCTTATAAATAAAATTAAAAACCGGCTTAAATCGGGTCCTTTTAATAAGGCTTAAGAATAGCCTCGGCGAAAGAATATTAAACTGGAAGGCCTAAACGGTATTATGCTTAAAAGGTATTTTAATTTTAAAAACCGCAACCGTACGCTGGGGTGGTTAATTTAGGGGGATTAAATTAAAAATAAAGGTAAAAAAGGACCTTTTAAATAAACTTTAGGAGAAAAGGCCCGGGCTGGTTTATTATATAAAACTAAATTAATAAAAGGTATAAGGCGATAAGGGAGAAAAAGGGAGCCGAGTAAAGCCGTTAAAACCAATGGTTAAATTTTAAAATACCCGATCGATACGGCCTTACGGCCTAACCGGCGAAGGAAAAGGAGCAGGAGTAATTATTAGGGAAATTAAAATTAAATAACCCTATATAAAATTAATAATTTAAAAAGGATATATTTAGAAAAGGGCTTTGGGTAATAATAAAAATAATATTAATTAAAAGGGCCGCCTAATTATAAGCAAAATGCTTAATAATCCGAGTACGGCTCCTTATAATATAAGCCCCGGGCCCTTTTATAAAAAAAAAAAAAATATAAGGGTAAGGGAAAATAAAGGTTATATAATAAGGTATAGGAAAAGGAAAAGGCTGGCTTATAAGTATAATAGGTTTGGAAAAACTAAAAGGCCTATTGGCCGTTAATAAACGCCGAATAAAAGCCAAAAAATTAGGGAGCCTTTTATAAACCTTCTTATTATTATTTTAGTTTAAATGGGATATATTTTAAAAAAATCAGGGAGTAGATTAAAGAAAGGGGGTAATAAAGGGAGCGAGTGTTTAAGGGAAAAAGGGCTCGGAGGAAGGGAAAAGAGCGAGGAATATATAAAAAGAAGAGCACTGCAGGGAGAAGAAAGGCACCGATAAGAAGCACATAGGAGGAAGGATCATCGGAGGTATAGGAGGAGGAGAAGAGGAAGGAAGCTCGAAGGAGGGAGGCGGCGAGAGCGAGAGATGCGGCCTACGATGCTGAGCATGGCCAGCGCCGCCGATTTAAGAGGATTAGGAGGGCTTCTTAAGCTCGATTGGCTTTTAATTATATGGAAAGGGGGGGGATAAGTATTTCGTTTCTTATTTTATAAATCGTTCGGAGCAGAGCTTAAATACTACCAATTAAAATAAACCTTCCGGGGAAAATAAAAGTTGGGGCGTAATAAAATTTATAAAAATAAAGCTATACAGCCCTGTTTAATTATAATAAAATAAAAAAGGGAACCCGTAATTATTATAAGAGAGTAATTAATAGTATATAAAAAACGAGGAAATAAATAAATCGGCGATACTGGTAGGAGCCAGGAAACTTTTCCTAAAGTTTTTCGGACCGCGGGGCGCGGTTTTTTATTATAGGTTGGTAAAATATAATGGTACCGGAGGTATTCCCCGCTATATTTATACTAAAAACCGGCGCCCGGCGCGATTATTTAAATAATTAATTTAAAGCCTTAAAATAATCCTATATAGGATTATATAAAAAGCCAAAAGGACCCTCGGGACTTATGGGACTTTTAGGAGGGCAATAAACCATGGCGGCAGAAATTTAATTATAAAAATATAATTATTATTTAATATATTGTATTTTCCCTTAAATATTATATTATTATTTAAAAATAATCCTGTACAGGATTATTCCATATTTTCTGGAGTATTGCCATTCCTAAATAGGCAACTGAAGGTTTAATCAAACCAAACAGCTTGGTTTCAGACACCGACCATGCAGCGAGGTTATATCAGATATAAGAGGTTAAACTAGGTCACTTATAAAGGTGGCACAATAAGGTTGACTGGTGGTTGTGTGAGTGTTATTGTTGGTATACTGGAAGGGCGTATGGGGAAGCTATTTATAGCGTTATTATTGCCCCTATTACGCCGTACACATTTATGAGTCATATACATGAATGTACCTGTTACGTATAAGATACACGATAACGTATCTTACGCTATAACGTATTAAATACGCGATAGCGTATTTAGTACGCATTGGCGCCGTAAATACGCAATAGTGTAATCGATACGTAATAATGGCGTATCGAACACGCAGTGGCGTATTTAACACGCCCCTTTAGGTATATATATATATATATATAAGGCTGGTCGCTTAACCGTAATTAGTGGGCAATTCCATTTGGAATAAAAGTATGGGAGAAACCGGCAAAAACCATACCATTATCATATTTTATACTCCCTGGCCGGGGTAAAAAAATATAATATAGGGAAGAAAATCCCTCACCATTTACCCTATTTTATATTCCAACTAATATACTGCCTGTGTTTTATAAATATACTCCTTGTAAAATAATTAAACAGTAATTAAATTACTTAAAAGGTCCTGCAATAAAACCTCTTAGGCTTATTCATACATCTCTTAATATATAAGGTCCTATATATTATGGCCTTTTTGCGCCTTTTTAAAGTATTCCTATAGGTATTTGGTGAAGTAAGTTATATAGGGCAGGCATTGGCCTAATAAAATAATTCTATTTTCCCATAATTCTTAATATAAATTATTACTGCAGTATAAAAATGGATAATTATTATATACCGTATCGGTATTTGCCTTAATTCCTGGTTCTTTATCCGTACCATATTAATATTTTTTAAATAATGGAGTAAAGGGGAATTAAATAATAATAATTTTATAAATATAAAGAAATTATAAAGGTATATAATAAGGGATATTATAACGGTTATATATTTTCGCAATAACCTTATTTCGAAATTCGCAAAAAACTGGTGCATTATGGGGCTTTAATTGGCCAAATGCCTATAAACCACCCACCTTTTAAAAACTCCCATAGTTTTTTCCCATATAATAAAAACTCCTTTATAATATCCATATAACTTTATTATAATAATACTTTAAATAATAATTAAACACCCTTTTTTAAAACAGCTTATTATTTTAATACCTTATTCTTTACCTCTTTTAAATATTTAATAATAACCATTTACCTTAATTATTATTATTATAATAACCGAAATAATATTTTAAAATATATATAATTTTTTTTAATACCTTATTAATACCTTTGGAGGTTTTTATTAAGAACCTGGCAAACCTATATTAATCCGCTTAATTAACCAACTGGATAATTTATTTTAATTAATTATTAGGGATATATTTTTACCCTCGCCGATTAATTTTACTATTATACCTTATGGTAATGCCGGAAAAAGTGGTGCCTTTTACCAGAAAAAGTACCAGCCTTTTAAAACACCTTATTATTATATTTTGGCGGGATTTGGGAAAACGCCTAATAATAATAGGAAAGGTTTTAATTATTATGGGGAGCAGAGGTGTACTGCCTTTTTAAAGGGTAAGGAGGTGGAGATTATAAATATCTTTAATAATACCCTTAGTATTATTTAAAAATTAACTCTTATAAACCTAGGTCCTAAAGAAAAAGGATAATTGTCTTTTCGGGATTCCGGCCCCCGAAGTGAAACGCGTACTAATTATAGGGAGGCCATTTGCGGCGCCATATGCCCGCTGCCTTGCCATTATAAAGGCTTATAAAAACGAGCCCGGCTTGGTCCTTTATAACCAGTAAATAATAAATAATAAGCGCGCTACTAAATGCGTTAATTATATCGACGTTGGCGAATACTCCTTTTATAAAGATTATAATTATATTATAATAGGTTATTTAAAGTATATTCAGCGGTATGCTTATAATACGCTTTAAAACCGAGATTGGGCCGCCAATATCGATAATATTAAATTATATAATAATATTATTTGGGGGGCCGTATTAGGGATATAAGGAGAAAAAGGGGAGGATCCCCTTACCAGTACCGATAATAAGGGTACCGGGCCTGCCTTTATTTTCTCGTCTTTTATTAAAAAAAGGAAGCGCACCGTTGGCGGGGCGGTATTAATAAAAAAGGATTAATTAAACCTTTCCGAGCTTTATATGGCCGCCCTCGCGGGTAAGGTTAAAGATTTAAAGGTAAAGGTTAAAAAATTAAAGGAAAAAAGAAAGGAAATATAAAAGGAGTTTAAGGAATTAAAATAAAAGAACCAAAAGCTTCGCCGCCTTTAATTTTATAATTTATTTCGCCGCTACCTTAAGTCTACCTTATAAAAGTATTAATTTTTATATTTTTATATATTTTTAATTTCCGTTACTTTTAATAATATATACCTATAATGGCCTTTATAATTAATATTAATTTTTACTTTTACTTAATTTACTTTTTAATTATTACTTTAATTCCCATTTCCTTAAAATATTATAATACGGTTATTTAATAAAAATTATAAAGCTTTATTTATAAAATCCTTATTAATAATCTTATAGGTCCCTCGTATTAACCTTATTATTTTCTTATGGGAAATTTATAAACTAATTATTACCTTATTTATGGTAAAATTATAAAAACGATTAATATTTAAAATATAAAAGATTAAAAGTATAAAAAGATTAAAATATAAATAGGCTATAAATAAACTTATTATTTAAAACTTATATGGTAAATTACCTATTTCGGCTTTTCTTTAATAAAGGATTCTCCAGGCCTTAGGATTAGCCTAAACCTTTTCCTAAATAAAAAAAATAATTATTATTATAAGGGTTTGGTAAAATTATCCGTAAGGATTTCCGCACTTAAAGTGTATATTATATCCAGTGTTTTTTTGGCCATTTTTTATTTTAACCAATGGTTATATATATTTATATGGCGGAAATAAATTAAAAAACGGGCGTACTTTTTTATAATAAAACGAATCGTTTATATATTATTATATTAAATATAAATCCTTTCGGATAAAAGTTTAATCCTTAATCCTTTAATTATATAATTAACGTATATCGACTCCCTTAATGCCTGGGAAAGTATTAATAATTCGGCTTTTATTAAGGAGGTGGTAACCGTATTTTATTTATTAAAGCGCTATATAATTAGGCCTCCGAATAAATAAATGGTATATGCCTGGGTACTTTTACGGTTTGGAAAATTATCGGCAAAGGAGGTATTATTAAATATTTCTAAATCGTATACGCCACCAAGCTTTAAATATTAATTAGAATTATGGAAGAAATAATTAAGTACGCGATCCGCCGTTTTAAAATATACTGGCCCTGGGTTTATTAAAAATCTGGCCAATTATACCGTTATATATATAATATTAAGGCGCGTAATAATTGCAATATATATTAATAATCTAACCTTTTCCTAATATTTGCGGATTTACGTTAAAATGGTAATTCCCTTATAGGGAATTAACCGTTTTAATCCTATTAGAATAATAGGCTTACCGTTCGATTCCGCCAATCGATAAATCTTTTAAGCGTAGGTGGCCTGCGAAAGCCAAATTAGGCGTTTTTTACGATCGCGGATAACCTCGATGCTTAAGAATTATTTAAAATCGTTTTCTTTAATAAAAGGGAATCGCTTTTTAAATTCCTTGCTTAATTATAAGGCTTCGGTCCTCCTCTTTTTTAAATATATTAATATAAAATTATCCATATAATAAAAAACTATTAATCCATTTTTAATTATATAATAAGGTTTATCGAGAATAGGCTCGAAACCTTGCTTAATAAATTCTTTAATAAAGGTGTCCTATTATAGTTTAGGTAATTTATATAATTTATATATGGCCTTTCGAAATTTAAAAATATAACCATGGGTTTTATACCCTGGCGTTATACGTATATAAACTGGTTCGCTTAATATAATTTAAACGAATATATTAATTATATTATATTGGATTATATTTAAATTATAATATACGGTTATAATAATAATTATACGGAAACTTTATATAATTAATATAACGGTATATATTTCTTTAAAATAATATTTTATTTTTTGGTTTTTTTTAATAATAAGGCGTACCTTATATTTAATTAAATATCCATTAGGAGTAAACTTATAAATATATACCTATATATAGTTTAATATTTACGCGTAATATAAAATATTTATAATTAAAATTTGGTTTTAAATATACATTATACCGTGGCTTTTAAAATAAAGCCTTTTTATTTATTTAAACTTTTCCATTATATTATATTTAAAATAATCGCGGAAAAACCGTGAAGGAAATTCTAATATACTTTTATAAATTAATAATTCGGATTTAACCTTTTCGCGAATATTCGCTTATTTAAAAACTTAGGTCTTGGGTGGTAATATAAAAGCTCCTTATTTAATCGCTCGATAACGGTCTCCTAATATTATAGCTTGGCCGCCAATTAAAATAACTGGGTATACGCTTATACCCGCCAGGAATGTATATTCCCAGGGCTAAAACTTTTCGCCGTATTATTTTTTATTATTCTTTTTGGTAATTATAAAAAAGGCGGTAAGCATTAAGCTTAAAGGTATTTGGGAAAGTATAAGAAATAATTTAAAACGCGATTTTATATATTTATTTAAATTATCCATTGCGGTTATTAATTTAGCACTTTATATTTCCCTAATAATATTCTTATAATCCCCTTATAATTCTTCTATGGCGGGGTTATTAAACCAATCGGCTTCTTTTAAGCCATTATAAAAAAAGGATTAAATTCCCGTTTTTTAATATTTAATTATAATACGATTAACCAATTGGGAAATATCGTTTATATTTAGGATTTGGAGATTATTTTCCAGTATTTGGGCCTTCCTATTATATATTATAAATTTATTAAAAGTAATATCTCGGGTAATAATAATTTAATAAAGGAAAAGAATCCAAATATAATATTAATTAATTAAGGAATACCCTATAAGGTACCCGATCCAAGCTTTTAAATTTAATTTATAATAACGGGCTTCCTTTTTAAAAGCTATAATTATTATGGCGTAGGCAATATATCCGTAAACCTTAAAATATATATTTAAAGGCTTATTGCCGTGGAACCTTTTAAATGGACTTTGCCATTCGCGGTTATATATAAGGATGCGGTTAAAAAGGTAAACGGTTAATTTAATAATCTCGGGCCAAAGTTTTTTAGGAAAATTTCCTTTTATAATTTAAGCTTTCTGCTTTACCAGTCCACCCATCCTTTTTGCCAGCCCGTTTTACGCCTAAATATATGGCGTAAAAGCCTTAATATGGCGTCCTTTTTTTTCGACCATTTTTTTAACCCTGGGATATTAAATAACGATCTCGTTATTTAATTTAATAATCTTAATAGGGAATTAAAACTGGGTTGCCTATATTTTAAAAAAATTCTCTAAAATCTATATTAGGGTATTATTTCTGCGGTTTTTAAAGTAATAATCCTAAAATATTCCCATATGCCTATTAATTAAAAAAAATAAACTTATGCTATTATTATAGCCCTTTATATAATTATAAAAATCCAATATTATACGCTTGCCCGCCCCTTTAATTAATACTTATTAGGATTATTAGATTTATTATTTAGCTTTATTAATAATGCATTATTAATATTCCGTTATAATAGGCCCTTTAATCCTAATATTAATTAAATAGTTAATTAATCTTTAAAATGGTTCGGGACCTGGGTAATTTAAACGGAGGTATTATTTAAATACCTTTTGGGCATATGGTCTCCGCAAGGCGTATAATATATATAAGTTTTATTTTTTTTTTAAAACCTTATAATATATAGGGAAGGTACCCTATATAAGGCCTAAGCGTATATAGGAAAGGGGTACGTATTCCAAAATAGATTGGTTATATTGGTCGAGGAATTATATTATAAATATTCCATTAAAATACCTAAGGTAATCGTTACCAGGGCTTTAATCCTATTAATAATCTTATATATATAAATTACGGAGGAATATAATATTATATATAAAACCGGGGTAGTGCGCAGTTTTTGGTAATATTAATATTCGGCTAATATATCGGGTAAAACCAGGGGTTTATACCCAAATAAATATAGTTTTATATTTCCAAATAAGGATTTTAAAATCCCCTGCCTAAAGGTAATTACCATAAATGGAGCGGTAATAATTATAAAAGTATAATTTATTAGTAAAAATATTAAAATTAGCCCCTAAATTTAGGATGGCTAAATTTCGAAAAAAATATTCCTCGGTATTTTATATTTTATCCCCCACCATATAAGCCGCCATTTAATATATTAATTAATTTTCGTTTAATTCCTTAATACGTTTAATAAGGAAAAGGGTAATTAATTATTCTTTATATTTGGATTAATGGTTTCGAATATTAGCATGGAATTTTAATAAGCCCTTTTATCCTTAAGGACGGCGCTCGGGGTAAAGGTATAAGCACCTTTCGGGTTTGCAAAAATAACGCTGGCAGGGATATTATAATTTATTTCTGCCAGGCGCTCGGTCGCTTTATTTTAATCTTGGCTTTAATTCTGCTCGTTTTTTATTAAGGGACTCGTCGATATTGCCCTAAAGGTTTTATCCGCGTTTTTTATTTCCCTTATGGTCTTTTTACGAATAAAAGGCCCCTTTCCTTACGCGGCCCTTATTATCCGCCTTTTCTTTTAATAATTGGTCTTTAAAATCGTTTACTACGGTTAGGTATTTAAGGGTATTATTAAAAACCCTGGATCGATAAAACGGTTCGTAAAATATAACCCACGAGGGTTTAACCTGGCGTACAGCGGCCATAAAGCCGCGTAATTATATTTGGGGTCGTATAATAATTAAATATTACCGTTTAATAAGTTTTACCATAATATCGGTTTAATTTTAAAGCCATATAAGGAAATCTTTTAATTAATACCTTAATGGTGCGATAATTTAAAAATACAGGTTTTCTATTATATTTTCCATACGTATTTCGTTAAACTTAATATGCTCGTAAAGGTTAAAGTACTAAATTCGTAGGGACTTATTTAGGTTATAATAAGCGTTTTAATAAGGTACTACTATAGTCTTTATAATTTATACGCAAAACTCTCGAATAAGCTTTTTTTATTCCTTATAATATATACGCTTATAATTATAACTCGTGGTAAAAAACTGGTACGCCTTTTAATATTTTAGGCTAAGTTTAAGGAAATTAAAAGCTGGTTTAATATAATCGCTTATTGGAATATATATAGGCGCGTTATTTTATAAGTTGGAAAGGCCAGCTAATACTTTAATAAATACCACTAGGTCTCCTATAATAATTTAAATAAACCTTTATAAGTTCCCCTATGGGAAATTATTATAATTAGGCATACGGGGGCTATTAAGGAATGGTTTGCCCTGCGTGGAAGGGTTAATATTAAACCATAGGGCGGAATTAATGGCCCTAATACGGAATTGCTTATCCCAAATCTCCCACTCGAGGGGAGTATTTAAAATAATATCGCTTATATTAACGATAAAGGGGTAATTTAGCGGAGTTATGTGATCGATTTTAAGGAAGGTATATTATAACTCGGCGGAATTAATCAGATTTTTAATTATTAAATATAAAAGATTAAATTAGGTCACTTATAAAGGTGGCATAATAAGGTTAACTGGTGGTTATATAAGTATTATTATTGGTGTACTGGAAAGGCGTATGGGAAAGCTATTTATAATGTTATTATTACCCCTATTACGCCGTACACATTTATAAGTTATATACATAAATGTACCTATTACGTACAAGATACGCGATAATGTATCTTACGCCATGACGTACTAAATACGCGATAGCGTATTTAGTACGCATTGGCGCCGTAAATACGCAATGGCGCAGTCGATACGCAGTAATGGCGTATCGAACATGCAGTGGCGTATCTGACAGGTTATCAGACCTACTCCCCGCTACACTAGGTTTTTTAAAAAAAAGGAGCGTAATTTATTTGGTATTTTATCCGATAAGGTTAAGCGAGTACTGGTCGCCGGCCGCCCGTTCGCGGCGCCATATATTTATTATTTAATAATTATAAAGGCTTATAAAAACGAGCCCGGTTTGGTATTTTATAATTAATAAATTACCGATAATAAATATATTACCAAATGCGTTAATTGTATTAATATTAAAGAGTATACCTTTTACGAGGGTTATAATTAAATTACCATGGATTATTTAAAGTATATATAGCGATATACCCGTAATACGCTTTAAAATTACCAATGGGCCGTTAATATTAATAATATTAAAATATATAGCGATATTATTTAGGGTGCTGTATTGGGTACTTAAGGTGGTGGAAGGGAGGACCCTTTTATAAGCACCGATAATAATAATACTGGGCCTGCCTTTATTTTTTCGTTATTTATTAAAAAAAGGAAGCGCACCATTGGCGGGGCGGTGTTAATAAAAAAGGACCAGTTAAACCTTTTTAAGCTTTATATGGCCATTCTTACGGGTAAGGTTAAGGATTTAAAGGTAAAGGTTAGGGAGTTAAAAAAGAAAAGGAGGGAGATAAAAGAGGAGCTTAAAAAGCTGAAATAAAAGAATAGGGAACTTCGCCGTATTTAGTTTTATAATTTATTTCGCTATTACCTTAAAACTACCTTATAGAGCCATTAGTTTTTATATTTTTATATATTTTTTAATTTTTGTTATTTTTAATAATATATGCCAATAATAGTTTTTATAATTTGCATTAATTTTTGCTTTTATTTAATTTATTTTTTAATTATTGCTTTGGTTCTTATATCCTTAAAATATTATAATACGGTTATTTAATAAAAGTTACGGAGCTTTATTTATAAAATTTTTATTAATAATCTTATAGGTCCTTTATATTAACCTTATTATTTTTTTATAAAAGATTTATAAACTGGTTATTATTTTATTTATAGTAAAATTATAAAAACGATTAATATTTAAAATACGAAAGATTAAAAGTATGGAAAGATTAAAATATAAATAGGTTATAAATAAACTTATTATTTAAAGCTTATATAATAAACTGTTTATTTCGGTTTTTTTTTAATAAAGGATTCTCCAGGCCTTAGGATTAGCCCAAACCTTTTTCTAAATAAAAAAAACGATCGTTATTATAAAGGCTTGGTAAAATTATTCGTAAGGATTTCCACACTCGAAATATATATTATATTTAATATTTTTCTGGCCATTTCCTACCTTAATTAATAATTATATATATTTATATGGCGAAAATAAATTAAAAAACGGGCGTATTTTTTTATAATAAGATAAATCGTTTATATATTATCGTATTAAATGCGAATCCTTTCGAATAAAAGCTTAATCCCTAGTCCTTTAATTATACGATTAACGTATATCGATTTCCTTAATACCTGGGAAAGCGCTAATAATTCGGCTTTTATTAAAAAGGTGGTAACCGTGTTTTATTTATTAAAGCGCCATATAATTAGGCCT
>JAKWBI020000974.1:0-14177 GCA_022664585.2 Zalerion maritima
GGTTAAGCGACCAGCCTTATATATATATATATATATGCCTAAAGGGGCGTATTAGATACGCCACTGCGTGTTCGATACACCACTACTGCGTATCGACTGCGCCATTGCGTATTTATGGCGCCAATGCGTATTAAATACGCTATCGCGTATTTAATACATTATGGCGTAAGATACATTATCGCGTATTTTATACGTAACAGGTACATTTATGTATATGACTCATAGATGTGTACGGCGTAATAAGGGCAATAATAACGCTATAAATAGCTTCCCCATACGCCCTTCCAGTACACAACAACAATACACACATAACCACCAGTCAACCTCATTGTGCCACCTTTACAAGTGACCTAGTTTGACCTCTCATATCTGACATAAATCTTCGGTACAAATGCAACGGGGGATACCTCCGGCACCGCTATAATACCTCCGGCACCGCTGCAGTATATATGGAATAGGGTCTAACGATCGTCTTATAATACTATCTTCAAAATCCGAAAATAATAGCCTTCCTTAAACTTACCAGATAATATAATGCACCTATGTCCTTATTATTACTTGGTGGTGCCTTTACCCTGTTGGGTTTAAAGATATAGGGCATCAGGTCGGAAACTTAAAGTCTTCGAATCTTGCACGCCCCAGTAATCTTTGCAAGTTAAAGCCATGGCGGAAACCTCGATCACCTCCATTAACTTGATCCCTTAGAGCCACAAGGTACGGGCTACTTAGGTACCTGACAGTACTGACTCGGTTGGAGGGGGGGTGGGGGGTGGGTGCCGAGATAATGCGCGCCTGTGGCTTAGAGAAAAGTATAGGAATATTACTAGTAAAAGCTTAATACTAAGTTTACGGCATATGACTAGTAATATATACCTACCTGAAGAGATATATGGGGTCGGGATGTTTTATTACAGCGGTTATAATTAAGTTGCGGGACGCCCGGATTAATAGAGTGATAGCTACTTAGATATTATTATAAAATAACCTAGATTTTAACGGTTGGTGGATACGCAAAAATCCACATAAAATAAATTCAACCAGCCTCAGGACAAAAAAGCTAGAGGGAATTACCAAACACGAATATATACGGGAATAACGCCTTACTTTTTCGGAAGGAGGAAAATATAACCCCAGTTTATGTCAAGTCCCTCCATAATTAAAAGTTTATTATCCCCGAATACAGATCGTATTGACCCATTATCAAGGGGGCAAACCGCTACTTTTCATGTTAGGCAGGAAGAGAAAAACCCCAGAAAGGATTAAGACACGACACATGCAATCACTGAAACAAAGTGGGATGGAGGATCTCGGACATTGATACTGGGAGGTAAATAATGAGCAAGGGGGCTGGTTATATGCCAATATAATATACAGCCTGTATCGTGAGGAAATTCCCAGGATGCAGCGTTGTCGCCGGGGAGTTGCTTGTCCGTAAAGTCCTGCTTCGCAGGATAAGAATAAGCCAGTGAGTTTAGAAACTATTGCTTTTCAACATTGAAATATCAGGGACAAAGTACCAATTAATCTCGAGAATTCGTCTGCAAATCTAGGTGTGTGCCTTTGGTAGGCAACATGAGGCATCAAATAATCATCCCGAACGCCTGCAATGCGAATGGGGTATCTAAAAACGTCAAAACAAGGCCGCCCGATTAGGACAACCAAGCAAAAGAAGGCAAGAAAGAGAGCAAGCAAGAAAAGGAAAAACGGCCAAAAAGAAAGAAAACTCCATGCAATGCCATGTCGTAAGACTCATCATCTTCATACAAAGTTGGTATTATTCCTCCCAGCCCCCTCCAACCCCAACTATATACATGTTTGTTGTTTAAGGAAGGAGGGGAGGGACAATGACTTCCCTCCTTCCTCCTTATCTCGTCCCCACCCACACCGCCGCGGGTCGCCCGGCCCGGCTCTAGTTGGCCGCCGAGCGACCACGGCGCCGGGGAGCGGCAGCAAGAGACGCTGGCGCCGCCTTCTTGGGTGCCTTCTTGCTGCCGCCCGCCCTTTTTAGAGGCGCAGAAGCAGCCGCCTTTGCGGCCGTTGCCTTGGGCAGGGCACTCTTCCGAGCACCCGTGCCCTTGGCAACGGCCCGCTTGGTCTTGGCGGCGGGCTGCTCCGCCTTCTCCTCTGCCGGCTCTGGGAGGGACAGCTCGTCCTCGCTGTCCCTCTCCGCCAGAGCGGCAGCGACAGACGCGGCAGTCGGGCGCCTGCCGCGCTTCTTGGTGGAAGGACGAGAGGCCTCCGCCTTGGTGGCAGCGGGGTCCTCGTCCGAGAATTCTTGGACCTGCTCCAAGTGGTCCTCCTCGGGCCACTTGACGCCCTTACCCTTGGCGCCAGCCTCGGGGACTGCCCGTTTCTTAACGGGGCTTGTGTCCCCAACCTCCTCACGGCGTTTCAGCCATTTGATCTTGTCGGGGGCCGAGACCGACCCTTGCTTATTATGCTGGGTATTAGCCTTGGTCTCGGCCTCCAACGCCTCCGCAAACTTGTCCACCGCCCTTCTCTTGACGGGTGGACGCCGGCTTTTTGTGGTCCCGGTGGCGGCGGAGGCGGAGGCTGGTGTTGGTAGGCGGCTGGATCGCCTCGGGCCAGTATCAGGCTCGGGCTCGGGGGCCGCGGGGGCTTTGCGCTTTCGCAGCGACTTTATTCGTTCCTCCGAGGGAGCTGGAGCTGGTTCCTGATTCGAGGCAGTGGCCTCATCCTTCGAGCTTCTAGACCGAAGGACGCGGCGGCGCTTTGGGTTTTTCTCGAGAATCTTGTTTTTCGATTCGGGGAGCTCAACCTCCAACTGATTCTCATCCCCAGCCTTGCGCTTTCTGATAAGTAGCTTGGGCGCGGGTGAGTTTGGCGAACGAGGGCCCAGTGGCTGCCTAGGCGACTGGGTTACTTTTGCTGGAGATTTCACAGCAGGGGACTTCGCCAAAGGTGATGCTTTACCCTGGGCATGAGGCGACTTGTTGATGGCGGTGAAAGAGGAACCTTGGGGTGTCGCGGTGCCGTCTTCGTAAATTAGGGACTTTGCCGCTACTGCGGTGGGATCAGATTGGTTGCTCGCACGGAAGCCTTTGGGTGTTACACTGGCGCTTTCAGTAGGCGCGAATGGACGAGGGGCTGGACTGTGAGAGCGACTGGATTTGTGGGGACTGTTGTTGGCTTGAGGGGTTGGAGAGTTACGTCGCGACAAGACACCCGTAGGTGAATTAGAGTGTTGAATGCGTTCGGGCGAAACACTGCCGCTATGGATGGGCCAGAAAGGAAGAGGGTCGGGGCTAATTGTGTGAGCAGACTTGTGTGTACTTCTGACATTTGGGGTTGGAGACGACGCTGGGGACTGAGCAGGTTCTGCGGCCTCTGGAATTTCGGCAGATTCGATAGCGACAGGCGACTCAATGGGTTGAGCCGCATCTGGTGACGCGGCGGGTTGAAGTGCGTCAGGTGAGGCTGGGATAAGTGGCATCTTGACTGGGGATGCGAAAGAGAACAGAGGCTCAAGGAAACTGTCGGCAGACTTGTTCCGTATAGCGTTTGGGCTCGAGTTCGTGAGATCGGCCCAGGTGGGAATATCATCGTAAACGTCTTCCGAAATCTCTTCAAGATGGAAGGTGTGACGACGATTGAAAGTGGAGGGAGTTTCATCAACCTCCTTTTCTGTGGCGTTGGGTCCGAAGCTGCGCCTACGGCTGCTCTTGATGGTTGTAGTAGCGCCAAAGCTTAGGCGCTTGCGATTATCAAGGTAATGAGCACCGAGGGACGATCTCTTCTTGGGCGCTGTTTTTCTGCCCAAAATAGGCGAGCTCATGCCTAGCTTGCTACTTCCTTCAAAAATCATAGAGCTAGATGGCGAGAACATGATATCGTAGTCGATAAATGAAGTATCTAGCTTGGAAGGCGAGCGTTCTTCTGCTGTCAGTTGGAGACTCGGAATTGATCCTGTAGAGGAGTTTCTCTGAGGGGAGGCGATCTTAGCGACGACACGACGAGGGGACATTGGTTCCGTGTATTCAGAAATCCTGGACAAGTCGGTGTGATATTCGTGAGGAAACTGTACTTGGAGGAGTGTCTCAGGATCGAGGTTTACGAGGCGCTGCCTAATAAGCCTGTCCACGGTCTCTTGTTCGGCATCGAGTTCGTATTCCATCTTCATCAGCCAGAATTTGCGGGACTGCTGGCGCACTACTAGCTCTCCGTTGTTGGTTCGCTTGCGTGACACGTGCTCGAACTTGTCTACGCGGGGAAACATGGAACGCTTCGTAGGATACTGAGGAAGCTTGTCGCGAATCATCTGACGTTCGTGCGCGACTTGGCCTATAGAGACAACAACAGTTAGTCTTGATACGCCCCATGTTTGGGGCACTGAAATGAGAGAAAGGAAACCTACGCTTTGCGATCTGTAGCTCTTCAGCAGGACTAAAGATGACCGTGCTGGGGTCGATGAGAATGGCCGAAGGCACAAATAGGTCCGTATCGATGCGGCACCTCTTGCGGGGTAGGGAGTTGTTCGCGATTGCGACAGTGGTGCTTGCGGCAAGTTCGAGGCGAGAGAGCTCGAAGCTACTCCATGAGTGAGGTGGTGTAGGTGGCTTGGGAGTATGCTTGCGGATCATGCGTCCGACGTGGTTGAGAATGCCGCCCTCGTATCCTCGGGCTGCCCTGCCGTTGGTGTATGTGACGATTGGTCGCTTGTGGGACCTTGGTGGTATGGTCTGGTGCAGGTCATGAGGAGCGAATGTCGCAACCGTTATCTTGTTTTCAAGTGCAGTGACGCGGCCGTTGGTCTTCGTTTGCTGCAGCTGATGGACTTGGTCTTCAATTTCGGCGTGAGACCTACAAGCGAGAGGGAGGTCGAGTCAGTTCATCTGTTCGCGTAGCGACGCGTCCCGAGGCGGAAGCTGGCAAGAAGGATAAAAGAGGCAGCTTACCTATCCGAGTAGACTTTGGCAAGATCAACCAAGTAGGCCGTCGTTGCGACGAAGAGGTCCGCAAGCAGAAATGTCGCCATTCTGCTTGACGGAGAGGGATTAGGGTGTCAGTAGAGACAAAATGGCTAGCGGGGGTATGTAAAGGCGCACGACAATGTGGCAGAAGAGATTTGTGCTAGTCCGAAGACGATAGAGACTGGGTATGGATTCTTGATCTCGAGAACGTTGTGCTGGAAGGGGTAAAAGAGACGAGTTGTTTGGGAGACGCCTAGCTGAGGTAAGGTGACGTTGAGACAAGGACTTCGGTAGTCGAAAATCGCATGCAATACCGCAAGGGCGAAAGGCGACCAGACCCGAAAATAACAGTGACTGACGGTTGAGGCAGCAGCGCTTCAATGTACACGAAAGTGAAAGACGTAGGTAGAGAAGTAAGAAACAAGCGCGTTGTGAGTCTCGAAAGAAGAAATCGCGAAAGGTGCAAAGGCGGGATTGGTAAGAAAAGATGGTGGGGAGAGATGGCTTTTGCGAGTTGGTTGTTGGCAGGAAGGAAGACTGTCACTTCAAGACTAGGCAAGGCCGAGGGGTGGATTTGTTTACATTGGCGAGGCTGCCTTTCCCCCGACCAATCGGGACCGCGCCACACCAGTCCCAATGTGGAATGGCGCCCATGCACCCTTGTCGCAGCGCGGAACAAATTGGCACCCCACCTATATTTTTTTCACCTTCTCCCAATGTCAGTTCTTCTCGCCCTATCGTGAGCCCCGCCATCACCACAACCGGGTAGCCCGCATTTCGCATCGCCATATCTCCTCCAATCGATCCGTCACCGCCTCCATTCTCGTGTCCTCGCTTCGCCTGCTACTACTGCGGATATCCTACTACCATTGGCCTTGTAGGCCGCCGATTGACCGCTGCTCTCGAGCTCCTTCTCCCATCCTCCCCTTCCACGTAGACGTCCGCAACCATGCCTGGCAAGCAACCCATCAAGCTTCCACCGTTAAAGGTGCTCCGGGTTCGGCATCCAAATAGCCAGGACAAGAATCCGTGTTTGGCCGTCATGACCGCGGTGCTATGTGTGTTCCGCCTGTCTAGTATTCTGTCTTGAGAGGATCACTATACGAGCAAGAGATGCTGATACAGGGTCGTAAAATACAGCATGCTGGGCATCCGCAGGTTACAACGCCTCAGGATGCTTGGCGATCGAACAGTCACTACGAGAGTGCATGGACACCCCGAGGCCGCCGTCAACGAAGAGCAACAACATCAACTACCAGCTCAGGCGCTGGCAACACCGCATCGCTGGAAGACCCGCGAGAGAAAAGAAGTAAAGGGGCATGGCTCCGTCCGTGGAGGGCTCGAATATCGCGTTATATATACTTTACGGCTTCTCTTGGACTCCGTCGAGACGCAGGGCAAGGCAATGGGCCCTTCCCAAAAACTCGCCCACGAGCGGATGGCACATGGGATGTCTTCACATTGGCCATTCTGAAACTGTTGTGGTCGGAACAACAGCTCAGATCCATGCTCTTGTAAAATAGCCGGCACACCAGCATACAAAACAATGTACAATGAAAGACCATTTTCGCATGCTGCTTCCGGTTTTTGTCGCTGGTTTGCTCAGCAAATGGTAGCACATTCGCGGACAACCGGTCTGCAGTTAACTAGCGCGTATAGTGACGAAGGAGTTGAAGCCCAACAATTAGCTAGTAACAGGATATACTTGGAGGACTGGACCATAGGCATGCCACCACCGCAGAGCTGAAGTTATCAAGTAAGACGATATATGCCTTTAAGCAAGGTCTGCCACCCATGCAAGTCAAGCACATTAGATGTGGTTTCGACAAGCAGTTGCATGTTCTGATCTCTTTTCCGTTTGGAACTGCCGGCTGTAGTTTTGCGTGGGGATTAGCGCATTTCCCTTGCTGCCAGGAACCCTATTTTGCGTTGAAACAAAAAAGGTAAAACGTCTGGTTTCCTCTCTCGAGTTGGGACTTGAGGTTATCATTGCTGTGCAAACCAGGATCGTGTAGCTATTTACTCTACAGTTGCCAGCAAAGCAAGAAGTTGTCAGGAAACAGACTAGAGAATAAGTCTATCGGAACCACGTATGTGGTATCATGTTTGACTATCTTCGTAGGTTGCCCAGAGAAATTAGCTAATATAAATAATTATTTTCAAGTGGAAAGGACAAGGACCTGTCAGATATATATCCAGAAAGGCACTTCAAATACTGGAACTCAACTATTGCTAGCTGTAGGAGAACCTGCTTCTCGAAACCTCCCTCTCATGTTTAGCCTCTTATGGTTGTCCTCCATCTTTCGGTTCGATGTAGAGCGCTAGGGTTTGGTCTACTCGACTGGCTGATGAGAACCACTCCAGAGCATGAAGCAGCCCGGGACAGACCTTGGGCAACAGGTATGTATCATGCGTACTACGTACTATGACAGAGGTCTCGAAAGTAGGTAGTCGATGGTGAATTATCTATCGTCACTTGCTCATGCCCAGTGGTTCCTCTATTGCTCGTTTCAACAGCACCAAATCTCCCCAGAAAACTCCTCGTCAAAAACCTGGACCTCGTCTCTCGAACTGTTCCTTAACACTTACCAGAGCCCTGTTTGTGGTTCATGACTGCTTACCAGACCCATATAAGTTGCCTTTCTTTTTCCCTTTATGCTATCTATCTAGCATAGCTGCTTGATCTAATCTTCCCGAAGCAGCTTCTTAATCCTGCAAGAACACTACCAGAGTCACCTCACCCAACAAAGTTTCAAAGATCCACAGTACCATAGCGTCTCGCCAACATTGCCTGAGAATCCATCTCTTCGGGAACGGGGTTCTGGTCATCACCAATGGCAACTGGGCCCTCGTGGCAAAGAATCCTAGCCGCCTAGAAGCCCTAATAGGCGCAACCAAGTACAGCGAAGCCATGGAGCCCATCGAGGGAGTTGGTGGCTTTCTCACCCCGCAATATGTTCTTGACTGTTGTCTAGTCTCTTATTGGTGCCGCAACGTCCCGAGATCCGGCCTTCAAGTTCTTTCGCTTTCGGCCGGAAGCTACATTTTGAGGCAAAGTCCAGGAGCTGTGGCAATAGAGCAGAAGCCTTGTTGTCGACCAGACTAAGGAATTTGTTAGTCTTACCGCAGTATCACGGATCAATGCCTTGAGACCAGATCCTCCAACAGCTTCCTCCGCGAACCGCAGTTTAGTCGAGGTGATTGACCGCTTTTTGGTGCATCTCCAGCCTCGCTTGGGACTGCGCGTTCGCGTCTATCATCGAACGTAGACCGGCCAGCTTCCCAAGCCCATGGCCTCAAGCGACGGTTCCCCAAGAAATCTTTCTTAGCCAGCGCTGGCGGCGCTCATCGGGAAACCGATACCCCACTGACAGACACGAGTTCGAACTTATTCGTTCTTCACCATGCAAGAGGACCACAACGTCAACTCCGAGCCCAGCAATGAGAATTCGGCTCCACCAGGGGTCGACCTTCCGGTCCCCATGAACCTAGATGACGAGCCTCGATACGAGCAGAAGAAGCGTAGTTTAGTCGCTAGACTCAACCGCCTAGTAAAGTGGATGGGAGTTGATGACAAAGGTTCATCCAAGGTTGGCAAAATTGCTCGGGGGTGCAAGAAGATATCACTGAGAGAGTGTACACAAAAATATGGGAACGAAGGCGGAAGGAACTAGATGGTAGCTCTGATTTTGTCGGATGGGTCGAAAGTGCTGTTCGGTTCTTTTAGATAGACAGGCCACAAACGAGACAGCTTCAGGAGCATGTTAGCTGTCGAGAAAGGCCAGATATATACCAATGTCTTCTCCAATAGGCATAAACAAATAAATAAAGGCAGTTATTAATATGTCGTAAATGAATCAGATTATATTGTGCGGCGGTGATCGTAGTCGTCGACACCGTCGAGAATTTCCCTCGGGGGACCCCTTCGTCTTGCGCCTTCCACATGCCGTCGCTCTTGCCCAAGCTTATTGGTGCTATAGTATCGGCATTGAGTGATTGCGGCAGCTAGGTCCCATCTGGTCTTCCCATTGAGGTATCATGAATCCTAAGTTTGTTGCATTTGGAAAGGAGGGATAACGTCGTGTCCCGGGCCGCTCCTACTTTCCATCGATGATCGACTGTATGCAGCGACGTGGGGTTTAGGCTTCGGGAAGGTGCAGCAGCCCTGGCTGATGTCAACTCTTTCCCTTCTAGCGACGAAACTTACACCCAACACGGTAGGGCCAAGTGGAGCCTGAAGTTGTTAGACAGCCTGTTGACTACAAGGGTGGGAGATGTTGGGTTGGTCGATACACCCTTGTCTTGATGACTACTACATATCATCTCAGCAAGTCCACAGAACACATCATTGGCGCGACAATCTTGACTTCACTAACTTCCTAGTCTTATCGAAAGCATCTCAAGCCTCATACTAGCACAAATGCACCGCATGTTTGAGAAGCGCGCTTCCATACTATCCAAGTATATTTGCCACCGCGTACGGTCATCAAGACATTTGGCCTTTTCGAAAGTCACAAAAAAATCAAATTTGCATCTGCTATACAACCCCGACCGAAATACGGTACTCAACCTCACTTTATACCATCATTGGTCAGTAACCCCATTTTCCAATCATGTGCAGTTCATCACAGGATCACATCTAGGATATCAAGGAACTCTTACCTGGTCACCGGCGACTATATTTAATTTACAGCAAACCGGCCTATATGGTGGTTAGTCTATCTCCAGAGCGTCGAACCTAGCTGGCGAGTTCGGACGATACATGTCCGACCAGGCCTGTTGGCATTCTAACTTACTTCCAGGAAATTTCACTGCAGTGAACAACGACACACGCATACGGCGACCGACTGATCCTCGAATCAAACAGCAGGCGGTTAAATGGTTCATGCCATTCAGAGAATCCACTCCTTGGGTAGGTGGTGACGTACGAACTCCACCATGGATGGCTAAACCGTGATATCGATATTAGACCTCCCCAGGCACAAGCAGTTGAAAGGTAGCATCCGCGTGAGCCCATATCCATTGAAGATCCTCCTTGTTGCTAGAAGACACTCTCCGTGCCCCAGGATCGAGGATTTTGGAGGGGCAAAGGCCATTTGTCACCCATATTATCTCCGCCAAAGCCAGAGCAAGAGGTTACAAGGTCCCCGAGCCATTTTGAGTGGTTAGACGGTAAATACCAAAGTGAGACGATCCGCTAGGAGCAGCCGTGGCAGCCGTAACAGATGGAATTGGAGAATGACAGGCCGGTAGAACACAGAACACGGCTTAGTACTACATACCATGGCAGCCCTCTTGCATTTCAACCTAAGGTGCTTGTGGGTGATGCCTAGGTCCGCAACTAGCAACTCTGATTTAGCCGCCGTTGTACCTATATCACCGGCTCAATTACCCCTGCTTTCTGGAATCCGCCCCGCACCGCCGGTTCAGTATGGACGACCAGATAGCTTCCGCCTCTCAATGCTTCACTCGGCAGGTAATTATCCTGAAACACCGTGGGGATCCTAGTCTGCCGTGCACCACCAATCCCAACTACCGACTACCCCAGACTCTGAATTGGACCGCAAGAAGCCCCTTGGTACGCCACTATTGGTCCATCTAAATCCCATCGTGGCATATAACCGCAGGTACAAACAAGCTCCAAATCTGGTATATCCGTACCCACTCTTAATAAATGTATACCACGCTTAATCTCGAGGCTCAAGGACCTCGTCTGGGCGCTAGATGAACATCAACATCGGATTCCTCACATGGCAATAGCCTCTCACGCAAGGTACTGCACCGAAGCCCTTGGATGTTGTCTCCAATACCACGATAAATTGCTCGGATGGCTCCGTACGGCTAAATACTTCGAAAATGGACAAAGCCCTTCGAAAGTATAAGAAGGTAGGTGTCCACGCCCAATGATTTTGACAGCATCCAATCTTGCAGTGCGCCAGCAGCGAACCGGTACTCCATCTCACAGCCTTCCAGATAGCTCATCAACTCTCAAGCTTCTACTATGCTCTTCTCTTCCACTTTCCTCGCTATTGCCGCCGCGGCTGGTGCTCGTGCCAGCCCTATGGAGTTGGCCAAGCGCCAGAGCACCCCAAGCTCAACCGGCACCCACAACGGCTACTACTACTCCTGGTGGACCGATGGCAGCTCTCAGGTGACTTATGAGAACCTCGAGGGCGGCAGCTACAGCGTCAGTTGGGGTGGTGGTGGTGGTGGTAACTTTGTTGGCGGAAAGGGATGGAACCCAGGTGGCCCCAAGTATGTACAGTGAAATTCTCCGAATGATACCACACTCACGCGACTTGTGTGTGTGCACTGAGGGACAGCTAACGTCAGCTAACAACATTTATCTTGCAGGGAAATCACCTACTCGGGTACCTACAACCCCAATGGCAACAGCGTAAGTCGAACCACTAGCACCACCATTCCATACCTCTCCTAGAGTCTTATCTATAGGAGGATGGTAGTACCGTAACCCCACTACCCCGGGACAGGATGTCCTCGCCATGCAAACCACCCGTAGGATTCGTCTCTATTGTCCTCACCTCGGCATTGCTAACACACCACTACCTACTACCAGTACCTCGCCATCTACGGGTGGACCCAAAACCCGCTGATCGAGTACTACATCATTGAGAACTTTGGCAGCTATAACCCGTCCTCAGCAGCCACGTACCAGAAGAGCTTCATCGCCAGCGACGACAGCGAGTTCGACGTCTACACCAGCGAACGTGTCCAGCAGCCGTCTATCGAGGGTACTGCAACCTTCACGCAGTACTGGTCTGTGGTAAGTGAAAGCCTCTATACTTTCTTTCGTGTCCAAGTATCTATGCTAGATGGATGAATGATTGACTCGGACACCTACACCGCAAATAGCGCAAGAACCTCCGCACCGGTGGAACCGTTGATACCGCCGAGCACTTCGACTTTTGGCAGAACGAGTGCAACATGCCCCTGGGCAACCACAACTACATGATCGTCGCCACCGAGGGATACTTCAGCAGCGGATCCGCCGCCATCAACGTTGAGACTCCTCCATAAGTTTTGTCTGTTGGAAGGTGCGGATATTTTATTCGCACCCAACGTCTGAACTAGCCTTGTGTTGCTAGATTATCTGCTAGGAGCAGAAATGGCAAAGACGATACTCTCACTGATTTGAGCGTCCCGGCTCCTGTTCTGGTGCCTTCATTTCTTGAATACATTCCTTTCCGTATTCATTAGTTTCTCTGGCCCTTGTACTTATGGCCCAAAATCTATCTCTGGTACTGGCATCGCAAGATTGCTGGATGCTGCAAATAAGAAAATCGCACGGCGGTGCTACTTGGGAATATACTTTGTGAAAAATAGCTTGGTGACTCGTCTTTTGGTTTTCTTTGGTTTGCTTTGCTTGGGTACGATGCATCACTCCGCGCCTCATTTTCGGATATAGACAAGGTCATCTCTGCTCAGGAAAGAAGAGTTACCTTCCCCGCGAGGGGAGGCCCACCAGTTCTATTCCGATGTTCGTCCTGATCAGCAACCGTGACTACATGAGAAGAAGAATAGTGGTAATAATGCGAAATTCTAGAGATGGAGTTGACATAGTAGCGTAGATGCATCGAGAGCAGCAAGGGTGCGAGAAGGTGTTTGCCCCGACGTATTATCACACTATAGGATAAAGGTATGCGTAAATGATTGGCTAGTAGGGACAGTTGGTGGCAGGTATAGTACATGATGGCGATCATGAAATATATGGCCTTCATCTGGCTATAAATATTACCTAGGACATTGCAGAAGAGGGATTGATATGGCTCACCAAGGCGACGATTCGAGAGTCTATCAGAGCATCAAGTCAGCCTCATTGAACGCCCTAAGACCAGTGCACCAGCAAGGCGAGAGGTGCGGGGAAAGCAAGGGCGATTAACTTTGCCTTCTCGGGTTTTAAGCAACCAACACATGTACATAGTAAATACGGATTTAAAGAGGGGGATCCCGCCCTGCCGTGTGATGTTAGATTATTTTTGCTCCGCGACGTCTTGTACACGGAGAAATCTATTACATTCGTTTGGTTGAAACCAGAGATCGCGTCGACGGGTTTACGGCCCACCTCTGATAAATAAACACGAGATATGGGGAGATTGCGTAGTACAAGACTTTTCCTGCTTCCATCTTGTCTCCTCCACTGCTATCACCCGCATGATTATATCGCCCACTGAGTTGTGCTACATTCAATTGGTACGGAGGTATTTTCATATTTCCACGCAACTTTATAAGCCAAGCTTGATCCAGGACATATAAGGTTGTACTACTCGTGCTGCCGACCAGGCCACGGGAAAGTATATTGGGGTAAACTCTGAGATACGCGTTCTGAGGAACATTCACTGTGAGGCAGAGACAAATACGGTGCCTATCACCGAGTCATAGTGTGTTTATTTGGCCAGTATAATTATTTCCTAATGGACTTAGTCTAGCCTTGACGACCGAAGCGGCCTTTGAATGAATTCCCCGTCTAGGTATGGCATGTCAAAATGGGCTACATCTTTTATATCCTGCGACACGATGACCCTGCAGTTAGTCACCAGCTGGCTTCCCACTCCCATCCCGGTAACTTAAAAGTGCACATTTCTGACTGGAAGCCGCGGCCATATAGCTGTCTACATCATCTCGAGTCGAAGGCCGTTTTGTACTTTTGTTACACATGCTAAGTAGTTTATACTCGTAGGTATTAACTGTGACCACCAGTACTTTGTCCTGCTTGCGATGACTGGAATATTGTCCTTTTTGGAGTCAAGATAAAAGTTACCTCATGACCAGCAAGACTAATTCATTCTTGTGACAGTGCGGATAGAATACGGCTGCGAGCGATGTCTTCACAGGATATGTCTCGAGGTCTCCCACGGTCTATATAAAGAGCCGTGTACCTCGACCTCAAAGCCGACCTTTCCTTGACCTTCAGCAAGATCAACGCTTTCGGTCCCGTAGTTTAGATAGTCCTTCCAAGAAACCGACTTGGTTTCCTTACCAACAACGCCAGCTCTTCCATCAAGCAGTACTGTTAGCAGCAGACCTTCAACATGAAGCTCCTCGCCTCCATCATCATCATCGGCCTCGGCGTTTTCATGAGCATTGTCAACTGTTCAGTATGTCTCCCTCCCACATACCCCATTCCCTTCCTTCCGTCCTTGCTTGCCGCCTGGTGGGGGGGGGGGGGGGGGGGGGGGGGGGGGGGGGGG
Organism: Zalerion maritima; assembly: GCA_022664585.2. Classification (NCBI taxonomy): domain Eukaryota; kingdom Fungi; phylum Ascomycota; class Sordariomycetes; order Lulworthiales; family Lulworthiaceae; genus Zalerion; species Zalerion maritima. The sequence continues at coordinate 14,141 of JAKWBI020000974.1, forward strand.
GGGGGGGGGGGGGGGGGGGGGGGGGGGGGGGGGGGGG
>JAKWBI020000975.1:0-14126 GCA_022664585.2 Zalerion maritima
TTATACTTTCCCTAACCTTTACCATAATAATAACCGTAAATGCCCCCCCCCCCCCCAAAATCCCCCCCCCTTCCTTTCCTGCCTCCCTGGGCACTTTTATAAATGCCCAATATTTTTACGGGTATTTTACGCCCTAAACGGTGGTTTTACGTGCTTTGGGCGCTAACCTATTATTATTTAATCCTTATTCCGGCCAAATTTTATCGAGATTTTTATTAATAAATCCCCGTAATTCCTTTTTTATTACGAATCCGTTATATTAACGGTGGCTAATACTTGTATAATATTTTAAGCTTTTAACCCCTCCATTTTCGGCTTTAATGGCTCCGGGCCGGCCTTTCCGGCGTTGCGCCATTCCCCCCCCCGCGGTGGCGGCGCCGCGAAGCCGGCGGCTTGTAAAAGCTTACTGCTTATGCTTTTATTATTGCCAAAATATATGGCGGTCCCTCCCAATTATCTCGCCCCCGGGGCGATATTAATCCGCCGCGTATAGTAAAAAGCGCCTGCCCCTTACGCCAATCCCGCTAAAAAGACCAAAATTATTAAGGTATATAATTCCTATCCCGGCGCGCGATCGCAGCTGCCCACGGTTAACCGGAATAAAATATTTTTATTGGGGCCGAATATAATAAACCATATAAAGCTTATATTCGCCGTATTACCAATTTTTTTACCCATTATTATTATAACCAATTTGGTAAAATTCCCCCTTAAACCTTTTTAATGGGCGCGGCTAATACGGTACTGGTTTATAGGGCGTAATATTACTTATTTCTTATATTTTAAAGGTAATTATATTTATAATACCGTAAATAATGGAGGGCGTTTAATAATAATTCCCTTTTACGGGCAACCCATTATTAACCCGCCTTATTAGTACTCCGATATTTCCGATATCGAAATTATTATTATTATGCTTATCGTTATTGCCAAAACCGGAACCCCTTACGGTAATTTTACCGTAAATTTGCCCCGTATCCGTTGCGTATTCGCCCCTATTAACCCTTAAATTAGGCCTACCGCTAGTTAAATAATAAAATTATTCGCCGTATTAATACGGGATATTACGCCGGCTCGGCGCCGATTACCCCCGCCGTGCCCGTTATTAGCGCGATATTTATCCCCGGGCAAGCCGCCTTATTTATTAAATTAATCGGTTACCTTATTATTATAAAAACAAAGCTTTTTACTTTTTTATAAAACCATATAAAACCCAACCACCCCCTTTTTTTTTTTTATATACCCGCCGGTAAACCTTTATTAATCCCCCTAATTCCCTACTCCCTTATCGCCTTTCGTTAATATAATATTTTTCCTTAGGCGACGCGCGCCTCGCCCCCGCGGCGGTTTTAATACATTTAATAATAAAACCGGGTCCGTTAATTAATTACCTTATTAAAAATATCGGTGCGGTTCCGTGTATAAAACGCTGCGAATCTTTTTTTTATTTTTTTATTTTACTATATTATTACAGGTACGTCGTACGCCCGGGGCCCGGCCCCTTTAAATTTTACTTTATTTATTACCAAATTATAACTCCCGTTATATTATCGCTATTAATTTTAAACGTAATTTAATTTATACGGGGCCATTATGGGTTACCGTATTACCGAAGTATTATTTATAACGGTTTAGCGCCGCTGTATTTACGAATTAGGATAATAATTCCTAGATTAATTTGGCCTAACCTTACCATTTTATTAATATTTACCTGGTAATGCGGCGATCCCGCTTTTAGGTCCGCGCTTTAAATATCTCTTTTACCCTTTACTTATCCTCGTTTATTTTTTTATTCCGGATCGGTGGGGATTATATATTATCCTGGGTTTAAAACGGTAAGGGGTTGTAATTGGCCCATTATAAAAGGTCCATATAAAAGTATGGGTGGATATTTAAGGGTGTATTTAATTTTATTTTATATAAGTTTATTATCCCCGTAATCGTATATTTAGTGTAAAGCCAATTTAATTTCCGCAAGGGCCGCGTTATAATTATATTATATAGGAAAAACCATACCTTATTACCTACCTCGAATTTTTTTACGGCGGAGCGGTATTTATTCGCTGTATTTTTGTATTGCTATTATATAGCCGCTGCCGCCGCCTATACCTATTCGGTGGCCTCCTTTAACCGTTCCAGGAACTGCTTTACGCATTCCCGCGGCGTTTTTTTAAAGGGCCCTAAATTATTGCGCTTCGTTATGGGTATTATATAATACCCGTACATAATAAAAAATAGGTTAAGGCCGATTAATAATAAATCGCGATTATTAATGGTTAATTACGCTACCGGTAAAAGCCCGGGCCAATTTAGCTGCTTTATTAATATAAATATTCGCAAAAAGTATTAAACCTCCTAATTTACCCGTTCGATTACGCCATCGGTTTAAGGGTAAAACGCGATTAATAACCGTTATATTATACCTATTAATTTGTATAAACGCTACCAAAAACCACCCACCTAATTCGACCTTTTATTATTTATAATCGTTTTAAGGAAACCGTAAAAATATTAAAAGTATTATATAAACCTTTTGGCGTATACCTCCGCCATTATAAATATTATAATTTTCAAAATTACGCCCTTATAAAGGCGGTCGGTAATTACCATTAGGAAATGGGGGCTATACGCGTTCGCGGCGGGGAGGTTTATTATAAAATCCACGGATATTTTGCTTTAAAAACGGTCCGCCATTAAAAATGGCTTTAATAAGCCTTTTTTTTGGTTTCTCCATACGGTGGTCCTGCCATATATATCGCAATTACGTATAAAACGGCGTATTATACGGGTTATACCCGGCCAAAAATAATTATAAAATAATATTATTATTATCCCGTCGCGTTCCGGGTGGCCGGTAATTATGGAATTATACGCCTTTTAAATAAGGGCTATTTATAACTGCTCCCATATTAGTATCCAGCGCCAATCCCTAAAGCGCAGGTATTCCTTAAATCCGAGGGAATATTCCATAATAAAAACCTTCGTTTTTATACCCGGGGGAAATACTTACTCCCCTTTTTTAATTACCTTCCGTATAATCTTGTACTGGTTATTATATTATACCACTGCGGACCATAATTCCTGGAGCTCGGCGTTTTTAAATGGCGGGCTCGGGAGGGTCCCCATATTATATATGGCCGCCGGCAATTAATTATTTTAAACCAGTTAAAAATTACGGCCGGTAAAACGTTCGTTTTTTTCCCCCTTCGGAATATCCTGGTCCCGCCGCAATAATGCATCGGGTATTAAGGATAACCGGCCGGGGCGGAATTTTAATTAAAAACGGTACCGATATATTTATTTCCATTAACGGATCTGGTATTTTAATAATCGCCTTTTAATTATAAAATACTATAGGTTATTATAATCCAAGCGTACCCGGAATGCGCCGGCCATGCTGCGGAATTTTATATCCCATACCTTTATACTTTTTATTATAATTAGAAATTCCTTATCGTGGATATTATAATTATATTCGGCGGGTATTAACCGTTAGGAGAAAAAGGCCACGGGGCGCAGCGTTCCCGCTTTATTTTACTGGAAAAGGTAGGAGCCTATTACCCACCCCGAGCTATTGGTTTCCAGGACCGTTTCCGCCACCGGATCGAATTACGCCAATACCGGAGGGGCCATAAATGCCCTTTTTAATTACTAAAACGCTTCGGATTCGATAAGGCCCTAATAAAACCCTTTTCCCTTTTTAAAAAGGGCGGAAAGCGGGAGTTTTAAATCGGAAAACTAATCGATAAATTCCCTATAAAAATTAGCAAAGCCTAAAAAGCCGCGGACCCCTTTTATAATTATGGGCTTTTCCTATTCGCGTATAATCCGCAGCTTTTCCGGGTTAGCGCGTATTCCCTTTTTTATTATTATAATAAACCCAAGGTATATTACTTTTTTTACTGCGAAAATACACTTGGTTAGGTTTAATCGGAGGCCTATATTACGGAGCTTTTTTACGACCTGGCGGACCTTTAATATATGGTCTTGCTTTATACCGTTTAAGTAAACCAGCTTATCGTTTATATACGCCGTATAAAATACATTAAAAAACTTGCGTAATATATTATTAATATATTACTAAAATAATACTCCCGCGCCGTTAAAGCCGAATAGGATTATTATTTATTCGTATAGGCCGAAACGAATTCCGAACGTTATTTTTTATTCGTCCCCGTGGCAAATACGCAGTTTATAATAGGCGGCTTTAATATTTACTTTGGTAAACCAACGCGCCTTGGCCAGGGTCCGTAATATTTTATAAATAAACGGTAAGGGGTAACGGTTCTGGCGTATAACCGCGTTTAATCCCTTATAATTATAATAAAAACGTAACCCGCCCCCCGGCTTTTTAATAAAAAATACCGGGGCGCGTGCGGAAAAACTGCTGGCCCTTATATAACCCTTATTAAATAACTCCATTAAGATCTTTTATAGGACCAGTAATTCCTCCCTTAATATACCGTAAATCGGACCTTATAATATTTACGGGTCCTTTTTCTCGGTATTTTTTATTAATTTTATTATATGGTTTGCGAAACCGCGGTAGGGTGGCAGCGCCTATCCTTCGTCGGGTTCGAATACGTTTTTTAGCCCTTTTAATTTATCGGGTGGCCGGAATAGCTTGGCCATTAATATTTTTAATTGGTCGTTAATATTATATAGGGATATTGCGAATAATATTAGGTCGCTCGCTTTTGCTTTATACATTATGGTATATAAAAAGGCGATATTAATTAATTATATATTTGTTAAAACGGCGCCCTTTAACCCTTTTTCCCTTACGGAAAGGTTCGCCCTATTAATATAAATTCGCTTTTTTACCGCTTTATATACAACCGCTTTTTTCTTGTACCATGGCTTGCTTAATATTACTGGGTATAAAAGATTCGGGACGGGGTAATAAAAATAATATTAAAAATACCCATTAATATTAATATTTATATATACCGCCTTTATTATTATAATTTCTTATTGCGCGGGCAATACGAACGCGTATATTAATACCCTGGCGGGTATTGGAATATATGAAAGGCGGAGTTTAATAATAAGGGAATTATAAATCGCGCCGTAATATAGGCACCCATTATCGATAAAAGCGTCGGTAAAATAAATCCTATTTAAATAAACGTTTATTAAAAAGGGGGTGCCGTTTATCCGTTTTATTCCCTTTATTATTTCGCTCCGCGTTGGCGGCTCCTAGGCACGCCTACGCCTAAAAACTACCCTTTTAATTTTTTTTCCCCCTTATCCTTGCTTAACGCCCCCGGGTGGGGCATTATGCCCACGGTATTAATCCGGACCTTTTTGGTTGGTTTAGCCGGGGTTAATTTATATTTTAAAATAAAATAATTATTAAATCCATACCGAATATATTAGCCTTTTTTACGCCGGCGCTTTATTTTAATTACGATTACCCATTTGGCGTAATATGGTTTATCCCTTAATTTAAAATTTATGGCGTTTACCCTTAATATTAGGGTATTCGGGTCCTTTTTAAAACGCGATTAATGCGTTATTAATACGCTGCTTCCTTTTTTGCCCAATACCGAGTCCAGGCGGAATATAATATTAATAATTATACGAACCCACTTTTGGTAAAAATTAAAAAGGTGAACCGATATTAATATTAGGCGGAGGCGCTGGTATATTGCTTTGTTTAATAATATAAGCTTAATGGAATTATTCTATACGGCGCCCCCTGCGTTTACCAGGAATTGCTTAAATCGGGAATAAAAAGCTGGGAATAATTGCCTTTTTCCTTGGCGTAAAAAGTGGAGCTTTTTCGCCGCTCGTTTGTAATTATTAGGGTCCCCGAATACCGTTTTTAGGTGTATAATAAATCGCGCGGGATTTTAACCTATCGATTTACCTTTACCGTAAAATATTATAATAAGGGCTTTCGGTTTATCCTTTAAATAGGCGTTAATATTATATTATAAAAACGCATTGCCCTTAATAAGGTTCTGGTCCAGGATTAATTTACGTTTAATTTCGACCCGGAATACCTTTTATTTCGCCTTATCGCCGTCGAACTTTACCGGCCAGGGGAGTTGCCTTTATTACGGGACCGTTACGATCGGCGGGCTATGGTTTATTGGGGCGGGCGGCGCTTGGTGCGCCGCCGAGATCCGGGTATCGAGGGCCGCGAGTATTTAAATTAGGCGTTTTTCCATATTATTTAACTCGGCGGCGGATTTATTATTAACGGCCGCAAATGCCCGGGCTATTTCCTGGTGGATAAATAGTATTACCGCCTCGGGGAGGGTTTATTATACTTATCCGCCGGCGGAAGCCTAATTATTTTTATTCGGGTTATTATTTATGGTAAAGGCGTTATAGGGTGGGTACGGGATAAAATATAATAAAGGATTACCTAAAAATCGAATATATATAAAGGGCTAAGGTTATATTAAGGAATAACGATAAGTATTATAATAATATATATATTCGATTTACGGAAAAGGAAAAGGGAAAAAGGGGGGAAAGGCGTGGGATAGGGGGCATGGTTTATAAGTAGCTTTTTATACGTATCGGTCCCGCGGATAGCCCGCTATGTGTACATTATAATATGGGTGGGCCTATAACAATTACGCCATATAAATTATTAATAACGTGGATATATTTTAATACCGTTAGTATTTTTTCGCCATTACTATTATTATTATTACCATCGTTACCGTTAATATTATCCTTAATAATAAAGGGGGAATTTATCCATTTATTAACGGATTCCAATACAATTTATTTTGGTAATATTTACGGCTGCTCTCCTTATTTTTACTATCGGGATTATTAAAATAAATCTGCACCTGGGTAATTAAGTGTATTTTTAAAAAGCTTTTTAGATTATTATTTATTAAAATAATATATTTATTATTCGGAGAACTTATCCGATTTATTTTTAATCCTTTTAAAAGCTCGGCTATAAATAAAAAATTATTAAACAAAGTAGGGCCGCTGCCCCCATACTTAAACTGGTTAAAATGGACTTCGGGATTTTAATTATTTAAGGATTTATTAAAGGAATATACGTTTTTATTAAAAACGCTTCCAAATTTACCAGGTAATTAATTTATAATTATATTAAATTAAAACTTACCACCTTATAAGGCTAATAAAGATTTTATAGGTAAAATTACCCATTGGTTTTTTTTATTCATAATAAATATTAAAGTAAGGCCAAATATTTTTATTTCCTTTTTTTTACCGGAAGGGGGTCCATTATAAACCATAAACTTTAAATTAGGAATTATAATTGGATAAAGATAGAAATCTTATTAAACGTTAGGAGTTATTTAAAATTTGGCTCGCCATTAACGAATAATAGGGAGGGCAGGTTATATAGGTATCGGCTATTAATTTACCTTGGCCCTTTCTTTTTAATTAATACCTATTTAACCACCGTTTAAATAATTGCCGTTTTCCTTTAATACCCTGGCCGGAAACCTTTAATATATATAATCTAGCCCCTTTTTATATAAATCGCTATACCGCTAGGCCCCTTTTTTAAATAAAAGTTTAAGGCAATATTGTAAAATATTTGGTCGAATTATTTGTCCTGCCGCAGGGTATAATATTAAGAAAGCCGGAGATTATTATACCGTACCCCAATTTAAGTTCTCGAGGTCGTAATATAATGGCCGAATATATTTCTTTTTTATATAATATGCAGAATTCCTACTTTTAGGAGCCATCCCTCTAATACGTTCTAAAGGTAAAAGGCTGCCTCGTTAATATTCGCCACGAGACTATGCCCCTTTTTTTAAATGGCTGGTTTAAGTATATATATAATACCTATAATTAAAAAAGCGGAGAGTCCGACGGATATTATTATAAAAAATAATACTATGGGCCTAAAACCGGTGATTTTAATCGGGGGGCTTAAAGGGTCGCCTTCGGATTATAATAAAACTAACCAGGGAGGTAAGTATACCTGTATTAAATTTCGAGGAGGGAAGGTATTATATAAATTAATTATACTTTTTTAAACCATAATTAATTATTTTCGATATTTAGGCTTTTTTTAATTTTAATAATATTATTAATTATAAAAACCGGTTGGCGGTAATAAATCCCGTATTACCACCCTTTTTATTCGAGCGCGAATTAATTTAATTAATAAATAAAAGGATAAAAATGGCGACGCTTTTATAGGTAAAGTTTAAATAACCACCAAGGCAGTTTTTTACACCTTTGCCTTTTTTCCCTTAAGCTCCTTTCCCTATTTTTCCATTACCCCTTATTAATCTCGAAATAATTTTAACCATTCCGAACTGGCCGCTTATATATATAATTCCGTCCATTATAATAAATTAAAAACAAAAAAATCAAAAGGGATTATTTTTAAATAATTATAATTAACCGCCAGTCCAGGTTATAATGTATTTCGGTGGCCCTTATAATATAAAAGGTAAGGCCGAAAATATATATAATTTAAAGAATATGCCTATTAATTTTAATTAAAATAATCCTTTTTACCTTTTTTAAATATATTGGCATTATTTTATATTACCCATTTAATTTTAATAAACCTGCCCGTAATTATTAACGTATTTATTTACCAATGCAAACGAGCTTTACCATAAAATATTAGGCATATTTTGCGGCCGTTAATAATAAATAACCTGCATTATATTAGGCGGACGCGGTTTCCTTATCGCTAAATTAAAGGGGGGCAAATTGGGATACCTTAAAAGTATTATATAAAACGGTTATAAAATAATACCTTTTTTTACCGTATTGTATAATATTAAAAAAGCCCAGCGAAGCTTATATTTATACCTTATTTTAAACCCGCGAGTGGTTCGCAATGGTTTTTAAAATTTCGAGGCCGTTATATAACGGTTAAAGGTAATTAATCTCCAATATAATATATAAGATTCTTATTTTTTTAAACCGTTCCGTTTAATATATTTAATAAGGTAAAGGCTATTTCGCCATGCTTACCGTTAAGCCGTCCCTTATTTTTGGCCTAAATTAAATATATATACAATAATAATTAATAAATAAGCGATCGAAATCCTAGCGGATATTATTTTGGGAAGGTATAGGCTTGTACAAAAATCCGTGGGGCCCCATATGGCCGTGCGCAAAAAAACACATGGGACTATATGGGGTTTTTAAAATAATCCGTGTAGTCCCATGGAACCACACAGGTTTTGTGGTGTGGTCCCATGGAACCACACGGGTTTAATGGTGGGGTTCCATGGAGTCCCACGAGTTTTATGGGGCGGACCCATGGAGCCCCATGGGTTGCTATAATTAAAGTGCGCCCGCTTAATTTTTAATTATAACAACCCATGGGGCTCCATGGGACCACACAAAAATTCCGTGTGACCATATGGGTAGCCCCACGAAATCCGTGGGTAACTCATGGGTCCCCATGGGTCCCCATTGTACCAGCCTATAGACTCCTGTCATACAGGTAGCCATCTGGCGTACTAGTATTCATTCGGAATTTAGCCCTGGAACTCGGTTTTCGAAGGTGACATTGCACTTACTCTCAACAAACCAACTGTGACGGCTCTGAGGATTTCGATTCGTTGTCTGACGACGGCAGAAAGGGGCTGGGATGATGCAACAACCGACGTTGCATATAATTCCCAGAGGGAGATGCTGTCAAGACCGTAAGTGCCCTTACTGGCACCCTTATGAATTTCAATAAGTTCACTTATAACATCTCTGAATCCTCGCCTCGTAGCGGTGGACGTCTCCCTGCGGAAGCCTTAAGGCCGAGTTCAAGGAGCTCGAGGCGGAAGCCTAGGACCTCAAGAAAAAGATTAAGAGGAAGAATAGAGAGCTTCGTGGCTACTAGAGTTGGACTTTATTTCTGTGGTGTGTGGAGTGGCCTTCGCTGGGAATAGCAGTTTTGTTGTTCGTTTGTTCTTCCTCCGTCATTAAACATGCGGTCTGCGCATTGTCATATTGGATGCGTATCCCTTCTGGCGAGAGTGCTATTCCCAGTCCCTCGATGATGCGACTGACGCACATCGACTCCCTTGGGGCCTGGGAAAGCACCAGTAACTCGGCTTCTGTTGAGGATACATGAGAGCAAAAGACGGCTTCACAGGCTTGTTCTTAGAGCTTGGATCGGGTGCCTTGTGGGGTACTTCTTTATAAACTAATATTCTAGTTGGACAACTTTCTTGTGTCGCGTGATTATTACCCCCGATAATATATTTAACGCGCCCTCGGCGTACGCTGGAAAGACCCAAACAATCGAGGATATCCTGCGAGTCCTACAGTTGCATAATAATATATGATAATAACGTGAATAAACACGGAGAAGAATATACTCCTTTTGGTTACCATAATGGTTTGGAAGAGGCCGAGAGGCTTGATGAGTCAGCTAATGAGGAATCACAAGGGGACTACAAGGGGACTACAAGGAGACTACGGGAGTCCCCCCATTTTCACTTATTGTGGCTTGTACTTATTGGTAAAACCCAGGGAAGTCTTTGAAACTCTTCATTTTCAGGTGAATGGATGCAAATTAAACCGGGGTTTTATCGCTGACGCATTGACTTGAGTGTTGATAATGTTATTATGGTCTTGTGAGGAGACTGATCACAGGAGCCATTTGAAAACTTTTTCGCGCGCCTGCTCGGCCGTACTAATATAGTTCTCGTTAGGAGTATATACACGGATAAGAAGTAGCGGAGGCATGGGACAAGCAGTTCTACACCAGAGTTATGGGCTTGTCCCTATGGGACTGGTTTAATATTTTTCGTGTGGCTGACACTAGTCAGGCGGGATATGAGTACTACGGTGTGTTTCTGGTAAAAGCTGCCGTTGCAGTATACAACCTAACAGCTTTTGCGGAAATGCTAGTTACCTACGAGGAGATAGCCGCTCCGCGCGAGATGCGCAAATTCTAGGAGAAAATTGGCTCATGGATGCGCATTGCGGTCATCAAATGCCCAGATAGGCTTGCCTAAAAATTGGCGGGGTCCCATCTAGCCTAACCCCCCTCCCCTACTTCCCAAAACGAAAAGGTCAATGTCCGGGTTGCATAGTGGTTCGCGGTATCGCTACGACCTGCAGAGGAAATCGCAGCTTGATAAGTTTGTCTTGTCTTGCGGGTATGCGCAGGGGTGAGTTATGCACGAATGACTGCAATTAAAAGGGGGAGGGTTGAGAGGAGCGAATTTCCAATCGAATTGTATAGCGACAAACACTAGAGGTGGGATAGCGGTGGCAAGACTCGGAAACCACACGATCGCACGTGGCAAGGTCACGAGCAGCCTAAGGCTTTATTTGGCCTGAGCTTCTCGCCAAGAAGTTTAGGCCTATAACCAATCATCTTATATACAGTAAGCATAGGCGCTTATATAATCGAACCAGATATGATCACACCCCTAACTTCCACTCTCCTTGGAGTAATACTAGTTAGATTTTAGTCAAGCGGCCATATAATTTCCCCGAAAAAAATAAGATAGCAGGTTTGTTAAGGTACATTCACGATGTATCACCATTAACACTATAATGACGGACTGGCGAATCATAGACTGCCTTACATTAAACCCGAAGACTTGTCTCATTCGTATCATGGACTTTGCACTTAACATTTCAAGGTTGCAAATTCCACATCCAGTCAAGAGACCCTGGAGAGGAATGTGGCTTGGCCCGCTTTGAAATCGCTTGTTCGCGAGTCACGCTTAACTGACTCGAGGTAGGTAGTATCTCGACATTTCTCTCGCGCGCAAATCTGCGTGCGGGGAGAAATAACTACGGGCGCATGGCTTGAATTGCACCACGTAGCTTCATTACTGCGAAGCTTCCCATTTTCTTATACTGGCGGTCTAGTTATTCTAGCACCGTCCATCCGTTCAAAATTATGTCTGCCCGGCATTTCCGTCCACGAACAGCCGGCTCGTCATTTATGTCCAATCACTCTTTGGATAACACGAGACAGGCGCAGTTCGCGGGCAATCTACGAAGCTAACATCTCAGAGCCGTTCGTTCCCTCGCATTCCAACGAACTAGGCTTGCACAATGGGGACCCATGGGTTTTTTTGCGCACGGCCATATGGGCCCCACGGATTTTTTGTACACGCCTACAGCGACTAACAATGATCGAGCGGCCAAAAATCGGGCTTGTTTACATGTTGACTATTGGCTTTCTGCTAGACCACCGGGGCTAGTACTACCAATTGGCGGTCCTTAGGCACGTGCGTGGAGAATTGCCGCCTCTTCCCCAGCATCGAGGACTAGAAGGTATATCAACTCATCAACATGGTTAGTGTTACTTCCAGGTCGGGACTAATCAGGGCGCTAATCTCGATGTGGGATTTTTCGCGCTATACAATTGACATTGCGGAGGACTACAGCACTAACAGAAGTCATCAGGTGTACATCTGTACAGAGTAAAGCCCTTAAGCGACGGCGAATTCCAATGTTCCTTAACGTTTGTGCTACGTAGGCTTATACAAAAATCCATAGGGCCCCATATGGCCGTATGGTTTTATGGGACCACATAAAAATTCCGTGTGACCATATGGGTAGCCCTATAAAATCCGTGGGTAACCCAGGTCCCCATTGTACAAGCCTAACATTGCCATTCAAGACACGTCGTAGTACCGATCGAAATCAAGCAATAAGAGGACACTGAATCTTAGCAGCTAGCTTTGTCGTTTTTAACAGCGGTTGGAAATATTCTATTCCCCAATCGCTTTATAACGTAATCCTACAGAGCGGCATCACACCTATCGTACCGAGCACCATTACACGAACCCGTATTCATACACATCCAAGCGAGATACTTGCAAGGATAATTAATTGCCCACCACCACGCTCCTCCTAGGACATATTATTTTCTGCCCTATCCGCCGAGCCCCGCAAACAACAGGAAATAAAAAGAAATGTCGGACCCGTACGCCGAACTCCCGCGCTTCGACCGCGTCCGGTTCCGCTGCACCCACTGCGATCATCCATACACACCCATGTGCAAGGTCATATGCGATATCTGTCGAAAATATACCAAGGCCCCTTGCGATGAGGATCAGTGCAACTGCAGAAAGCAGAAATGTACGCACTGCTATCACACGGTACATGAAGGGAGCCGGTCGCGGTGTGTCGCGTGCGGGAAACACTGGAGGCCCTGGTAGCAGATACAGTGAGGAAGTACCTAGTTGGTAAGTGTGAAATACATTTTGATTAGTTTTAAAAATACGAACTAAGTAAACCCAATACAACGAATTGGTGGATGGAATAATATTTGATATATAATATATAATTTGTCAACACTGTGAGTATGTTGAAATAGCCGCTTGACTAATAACATGCGGCTAGCTACCAAGATGATTTGATACGCATCCTGGATGGGATACTAGCTCGATTCAACAAAGAGTCTTTGTCTGACAGAAGAGATTCTACCGGGACCATATAGTGACCATCACCCATCCTCATCACCCACCCAGCGCTAACACTTCCACACCAACGTCCCAGCCGGCCCCGCAGTTTTCATCGCCCGACCAATGCACCCCTCGTTCATAGTAATGGGGATATCCCCGTGGATGTACCACTCATAGCCCCTATCATCATTTTCCGTCCTCTCGAAGCCGTCAATGTGCCCGCAGCCTTCGAGCTCCTCCCTCAGCTGGTTCTTCTCCCACTCGGTCCACCCCTTGATCCTGACCTCCCACTTGAAGCTCAGCGCGGTGATGTCGCAGAGGCTCCTCGGGCCCGGGTTCGTGAGCGGGAACGACGGCTCCGGCCATTCCGGGGGACGGTTGTCCGCCGTCATGCCCACTACCGGGTTCCACGTGAGGACGAACCAGTCCCGGCAGTGGGCCTGGGACTTGCCGCTCGCCTTCCAGAAGGCGCCATCCACGGCGCCCTTGGGCATGTTGGAGGGCGTGCCGCCTATATCCAAGGTAGTTAGCGCGCAAGATCTTGAGCCATGTAGTTGTTACATAGCACCGGGGAACCCGCAAGCAAAGTTCGCCGCAGATGGAAGTCAGGGACGGATCTGCTTCTACTACGTGCGGGGCCGCAGCCACACGAGAGAAAAGAAGAAATAAACCAAAAAAAAAAAAAAAAAGGGGGGGGGGGGGGGGGGGGGTTTTTTTGGTTTTTGTAGGTTTTGGGGGGGCGCCCACACAAAGAGCGGGCGGGCCCCCCAC